>PVJC01028210.1:0-16294 GCA_004026665.1 Murina feae
GGGGGGGAGACCCTGTGAGGACAGGTTATGGGGGGAGACCCCGTGAGGACGGGGGCTAGGGCCGGGCTGACCTTCTCGTAGGGGATCTGCAGCAGCTCCAGCACCACGGCGTGCGCGCTCATGTTCCTGAGCAGCCGCTGCTGCTGCTTCCGGCTCTTGCGCCCGGACGCGCCCTCCTGCACGCACAGCCTGCTGAGCCGGATCAGAATCTGGGGAGACAGAGGCAGCGGCCGCTCAGCTCCCAGGGCCTGCGTGCGGCCTGGTGGCCACGGGGCGGACGCGGTGCTGCCGCCTGTGATTCGCTGAGACCAAGATCTTAAGAGCAGCCTCACCCTTCACCCCTCACCCCCAAGGAGCCGACCGTGTGAGTGACATGGGCATCACTTCACCACGTCCCTCTCACGCCATCACGGTGCGCGCTAAGGGTACTACCAGGAGGTCGTTTTTACCTCCATGAAGCTAGAGACAATGTTTTAAAAAGAAATGAACCTCAGAAAACTGGACTATAGGGGTGGAGGGAAGGGGGTGGAGAGCAGGGAGCCGAAGGGATCCCCGTACATTAAACACCTCACCTGGGGGGACGCCTCCACCAGGTGGTGCCCTGTGGTGGCATCAAACTGAAGCCACTTTGGCTGAGGACGGGTCCTTCCAGAATCACCAGGGGACGGGGCTTCCACAGCCAGTGGGGCAGCTTCAGAGGGCGCGCTCTCCCTCTCTCCCTCTCTCTCTCTTTTATAGATATGTGTGCTTTTTAAATATATATTTTTATTGATTTCAGAGAGGAAGGGAGAGGGAGAGGGAGAGAGAAACATCAACGAGGAGAGAGAGACGTTGACTGGCTGCCTCCTCTCGCCCCGCACGGGGCTGGCACTCACCTCCTTGACGACCCTGTAGTTGTAGCTGCTGGTGCTCTCGTGCTTCGGGGCCTTGCTGTTCCCCTCCTAGGGCCAGAGGGGGCGTGAGTGCTTCCAGCAGCCGCTACGGGGGCTGCCGCGTCTCCCTGTCATGCGGGGCTCCTGCCCGTCATTGCTGGCTGCCCACACTCCCCTCTGCCTGTCCTCACTCCACTGACGTGGGAGGTGGCGGCCACACAGCGGGGAGAGTGGCCTTGTCCCGAGGATTGTAGGGGAACCTGGGCTCCTGCACTCGGTCCAAGGAGACAGACCGGCAGCCAGGGGCTCGACTGTCTGCCCGTTTCCTAGGACAGCCCACAGTCTGCGCTTGTATCTGCAGCCGGAGGAGGGGAACCTGTTTCGAGGGGCCCACCCACCTCCTTCGGGGGCGCCACTGGGGCTCCACCCACCTCTGCCTTCTTGTGTTCATTTTCCCCAGATGCGCCGTCCATGGCCTCGTCGGGGCCCTGCCCCTTGTACACCCAGAGCTCGGACTTCTCCACGATGGACCTCAGCTGGTCCAGGTCCTGCTTGATCTGCTTGTAGTTGTCCACGTCCTGACTGGTAACCAGCAGTTGAACCTGGACGGAGGCAACCCATTAGTGGCAACAGCAGATCACACACATGCATATGCACACACATGAACACACACATGTATGCACCATAATCCACATGTGCACACACAGGCATGTGCTCACCATAAAACACATGTGTGCGCACATGTGTGCCTATGCCACACTTCATGCGTGCACATACATGCACGTGCACGCACACAGACACACACGCAGGGCGCCTGACTACCTGCTTGAAGGCCTGCAGCACCTCCTGCCGCTGGCTGAAGTGCCGGAAGAGCAGCTGCAGGGCCCCCGACACCAGGGGCGGGTAGTCGTGCATCGTCAGGTGCAGCAGGACCCGGAGGAAGGTCCTGCCACCGTGGTCGTCCAGGTCCAGCGGGGTGTTCTCCTCACTGCAGGGCACGCGGGAGGGGAGTGGCAGCTGAGCCACAGACACCCTGCCCCTGCCCCTCCCCACTGTGGGCCCAGACACCCTGCCCCTGCCCCTCCCACAGCAGGCCCAGACACCCTACCCCTTACCCCTCCCCACTGTGGGCCTAGACACCCCGGCACCCAGGTTTCCAGCACCTGATCTATCCCACGTGACCTAATTTTAATTAGCTCTTTGGACACAGTAACTGTCTCATCTTCAACTACATCGTGAGAGTGCGGACAGCACAGAAGTGCAAGTATTACCAACGCGCCAACAGTCCTTTTTTCTCTCGACTCTATTTCCCACCATTTACATAAATCTCGTAATGTGTGTGGGGGGGTCACCTCCTTAAACACTTTCAGTTGTTGGCAGGACACCCCCCCCACCCAGGCCACTCAGATTGCTCTGACCTGATGACTGAGTACTAGGAATTACAAAGAGGGCCCGGCCTGCGTGGTTCAGTGGTTGAGCTGCAACCCAGGAGCCAGGAGGTCACAGGTTCGATTCCCGCTAAGGTCACAGCCCAGGTTATGGGCTCGATCCCCAGTAGGGGGCATGCAGGAGGCAGCTGATCCATGATTCTCTCTCATCATTGATGTTTCTCTCTTCCTCTCTCTCTAAAAATCAATAAAAACATACTTAAAAAGTGGCAATCTTAAAAAAAAAAAAAAAAAAAGAAGAAGAAGAAGAAGTACAAAGAGAGCAGCAAAACAACCTCAACCAGAGACCGGGCTCTCCTAGCACACGGGGAGGAAGGGCTGTGAGAGCCGGTGAGAGGACCCCCGCCCCCCCACCCCCACCCCCCGCCCCAGGACCACCTCCAGCAGGGACTGGGAGCACTCGCCTTCCTCCGAAGATGCCCTCCGCTTGCTCCTCAATGTGTTCAAAGTCCAGAGCACCTGCCACGCCAGGGAACGGACCTCAGATGCAGCCGGTCTGAGCACGCCCACCTCCCCGAGCCTTGCCCCTCCCTGCCCACGGGCAACCTCGTGTCTTCTAGAGCTTTCCACCAGAGGCTGAGCCAGCTAGGCCCGGGCACACCGTGCAGGGCCCCTCACTTCGGCCGGTTTTCTAGGCACTGCAGGACCCCCTCCCCGTGACCCCTCAGGGTCCCCCTCCTGCCGAGGGGCTCCGGCCTGGACAGGGGTTATTTCTGCCACCACCTCGCCCTGACCCCTGACCCTCCACCACCATTTCCTGGGCGGGAAGAAGGGCTGTTGGCGGGAAAAGCTGCTGCCGGCGTAAGTTTCCTTGGAGCGCCTTTGGTTTGGTTTTTACTTGACGTTTCATGTAACCGCACCCTGGAACCCTCAGCCGTCTCAGACCCAGACCCCCAGGATGGACGCCAATGAGCCCCATCCAGGAGGCTGTGGGCTCCTTCAAGCACCCCCTCTGCCCCCAAAGAACCCCGGCTCTCGTCCACAATGCCACGATCCCCCTAAGAAGCTCGCCTTCCCCGCCGCCTACGACGCCCTGCAGGGGTCGGTGCTCCCGCCCCACTCACCGGGCACGCTGCCGGGCGCCTCCTGGCTGCTGCCGCCCGAGGATGCCTCCGGCGTCTGGGAATTGCTCTCGTCAAACTCGCGCTTAAATATGCACAGGAGGCAGGAGATCCTGTAGTCCAACCTCACGTTCAAGATAAACTACAGGTTCAAGCGGAGACGGAGACAGCGCGGTCACAGGGGCGCGCCACCTGCCAACTGTCGCCAGCCGCTGGGCCTGCGGCGCCAGTCACCGTGGGCAGCGAGCGAGCGACCGTCTGCCTGGATTTCAGGTGAGGGCAGCCCCTCAGCTTTCGTGCGGCTCTCAGCACCCGGCAGCCACCTCAGCGACCGGCCTGTAAGTCCGTCTCCCCGCCTCCACCAGCACCGCCTGTGTCCGCAGGCACTGAATGCGACTCGGAGCGGACACGGCACGTGGGGGAGGGGGAGGATGACCGGAGAGGGAGGAAGGGCTGGCCCCTACGTGCCACCTGAGGTTCACCACCATGCCCTTCCCGGAAGGCAGGCCCCCACGCCCCGAGGAGGCCGCCGCCCACCCACGCCCTGCACCCCGGGCGGAGGGCTACCTGCAGGATCTCGATGATCTTCAGCTTGGTGTCCATGACCATGATGTCCTCCTTCTCGGGTTCCGCCTGCTTCACGTTGCCTTCGGGGGCGGCGGCCATGGGGGTCACGGGCAAGAAGCCCCCTCCCCGCAGCACCACCTGGGTCATCAGCTCGCCGACCCCGTGGATGGACCGCATCACGTTGCTGCCTGGAGGGGCCAGACAGACCTGGGTCATGACCTTGTCCTGGGTCCTCAGCTCCCCAGCCCCGGGATGGACTGCATCACGTGACTGCCCAGAGGGGCTGGGACAGACATCGGACCTGGCAACTCCCCTACAGGACAGGCATCGGTCCTGGCAACGCTCCTACAGGACAGAGCGTCCGAGGGACCTGGCACGGGCCATGAGCTCCCTCTGTTCCAGTCCTTTCTCAGGACCCTGGGGACCGGTAAAGGTTAATGCCCATCAAACGCTAGGTGTGGGGTGTGGCTACAGGGTTTGGACAGGTTCAAGCCTTGGACTGAGGAGAGGGCGGAGCCCTCTCATTGCCCCGGGCAAGTCCCAGCGTGGAGGGCAGAGCCCTCCCAGCACCATCAGCCAACAGCTCTAGCTGTGAGCTTGAGCCTGAGGTCCGACACGTGGCCCCACGCGCCTGAGTGACGGAGTTCAGGTGCATGTGGTGGAGTGGGGCTGGAACTCATGAGAACCTGGTGAACAGCCAGATCCCCTTGATCACGCCCTCACTTTGCCTCGTGGCATCGGCTTGTGGCCGCGGTCACTGTCTCTCTCCATCGGAGGAGCAGCGTCCCACCGAGACCCAGGTTCATTCTCTCGTCTTAATCCTTTCCGTCGCCCGCACTCGGGTTCACCCTTGGCCGAGCCTGCAGGGCACAGCTGGGGGCTTCAGGGCGTAGGGACACAGGGGGTCTGAAACCCCCACAGGGGCATTCTGTGTACTAATCCACCTGCCACATTTCACTGGCCAC
Source organism: Murina feae (assembly GCA_004026665.1). NCBI lineage: Eukaryota > Metazoa > Chordata > Mammalia > Chiroptera > Vespertilionidae > Murina > Murina feae. The sequence continues at coordinate 4,914 of PVJC01028210.1, forward strand.
CTCCCTTCCGATGGCTCAGCAGAACACACAGGGCTCATACGTAATATAAAAGAAATAATAAAAATGTGTGTCATCTGACCGTAAGCTGTGGGTCTCTGAGCGTCTACAGCACTATTCTCTCTTTATATTTGAAATGTTCGCAGTGAAAAGCCAAAAAGAAAGGACAGGACAGGCCTGGCCGGTGTGGCTCAGTGGTTGAGCATCAACCCATGAACAGCAGGTCACAGTTCAATCCCCAGTCGGGGCCCAGTGTCCTGGTTGTGGGCTCGATCCCCAGTGTGGGGCGTGCAGGAGGCAGCCGATCCACGATTGTCTCATCATTGATGTTCCTCTCTCTCTCCCTCTCCCTTCCTCTCTGAAGTCAATAAAAATATATTAAAAGATATTTTGTTAAAAAGAAAGGACAGGACACCCAGGTGAAGGCTGCCCTGGAGCTGCACAGCCCCGCCCTGCCCCACCTTTGTTCTCTTCTCCCTTCGCCATCTTGCTGATGGGGAAGATGGTGGTCACGTGCACGCAGTCCAGGATGGCCAGGAGGATCTTGGTTAATCGCAGAAGGTCAGAGAAGTTATAGAAACCAAAGTATATGAGATTCCTCGCTAAGTTCACAACCTGTCAAATTGAGAGAGAGAGAGAGAGAGAGAGAGAGAGAGAGAGAGAGAGAGAGAGAGAGAGAGAGAGATGGCATGAAACACACTGTCCTTCAGGTCCACTTTACACCCAGCAGCTCCAATGCCCGAGGCCCGCCTTGTTTCATTAGGAGGAAAATGTAAGAAACGAAAACCTGCAAAGCGACAGCCCTGCTTTGAGAACTCGCTCATGGAAGTGGGCCTGTCTGTGCAGATCCCCCGAGACCACCCCGGGCGAGCGAGTCTCACGCGACGAGGACACGGTCTGCAGCCTGTAAGCTCGCAGACGACTCCTCAAAAGGCCACGCGTCCCACCGAGAGGCCCGCTGCCCCCACGGGGACACGTCCTGGGAGGGGTCCCTGGGACAGTCCGAGCACAGCGCTCTGTCTTGTCATCTGCAACAGGGTGATGTGCGGAGTCCTCGGGGCTCCCCAGCCCCGCACCCTCCAGGTCACCTGCGCGCTTCTCCTGGGAGCAAGGCCCCCGGCAGCCGGGGGCGGGACCCCACTTTATTTGAGAACAAAACGGAGCGAACCCTTCTCACGACAAAACCCAAGTGCCGTGGCGAACATCTGCAACATCTCCTCTCTCGCCCACAGAGAGATACGGCCGAGGAGGAGCAGGCGAGACACCGGATCGCCCCCGGGAGCTACCTCGAACGTCAGCTTGTTCTTCTCCTTGTCCGAGAAGGGGAACCTCTGGCACACCACATCCCGGAGGTACTCCTCCACAAACTCCATGGTCTGCGCGAACCTCTCCTTGATCTCATCTTTGGAGGCCCCGTTGCTGTCATAGCTGGAGGGGAGGAGAGAGGGGGTTTCAGCTCCGCCCGGGAAGGCTGTCCCCGCTGAGCGCCCACACCCATCCTTTCCCGCCTTATTCCCATGGCCCCCGTCACCAGACCTCCATCTCAGCCCTTTCTCTTTGCCCACTAGCGGGCGGGCAGTGCCCTGGTTCCCACTGAGGGCGGTTATTTGTTGAATAAGGGAGGTGAGCAGGATATAAAAACAGAGTCGTGCCACCTTTCACATTCTTGAGGAAGTCGTCTTTGCCCTCCGTTTATGTTATGCTTAGAAAAAGTAATGTCAGCTATTGTCTGTGGTTGACCAGGCTTAATGGGACCACACACCGTTCGTCACATACAACAGCAAGAGCATGGGGCTGAAGGGGACCGCTGGCCCAGATGAGGACAAGGTGAGGGGGGTGGGACAAGGCAGAGAGGGTTGGGGACAAGGTGCAGAGGGGCCGGGACAAGGCAGAGAGGCCACTCACTCGTCAATGGCGATCTCTGACGGGATCTCGGACCACAGGCGGGCGTACTTCACGGGCGTGACCTGCTCCTGCGGGTCCCGGTCCACGTGCATGTGCAGCATGAGGCGGCAGAAGGAGGCCCGCAGGTCGTAGGGCAGGTTCTCGTCCGACATGCAGCGCAGGATGAGGTCCACGTCCAGCTGGCCGGAGATCTCGTTGATGGCCAGGTACTGGCGGTCCAGACACATCCTGGCGAAGAGGTTCAGCTGGTACCTGGAGGAAAGGAAGCGACATGGAGCTCACGCCCCGAGGTCACTGAGGATGAGCGGGGCACACGGCAGGACACCCCGGTGGCCGCGGGTTTCACAGCAGCGACGTGTGGCCTGGGGACTCACATTCACAGCCCTGACCTGCTCCGTACACCAGAGTCCGGCCCTGGACCTCTGGGGGAAGGGACAGGACGCCAGGCCAGCCGTCACCCGTGTCCCCCTGCTCAGATGGGTGACTACCTGATCCCATCGGCCAAGTTTATTTTATAAAACAAATGGGGGGGGTGTGACAGGCTGAACATGGTTGTCTACTTCTGCAGCTGTGTTTTCATTCCGTAGGTCAGCGGTCAGAGACCACGTAGGAAGGTGGACGATACCGCCCGTGTGAGTCCCATCAGCAACATTCCAGTACCTCCAGGGTCTCCTGTAAGTAAGGCCCCTCTCCGACTCTCACACATCGAAATGCGGCGCAAACTACAGGGGCACCTCAGCGCGCCTCGCGCCTCCTTCCTCATCCGATCGCGAGTGACCCGTTAACTCCTGAACTTGTCCGTGAGGCACCGTTTCTCATTCTTGGGAGAAGGCTCGTCAAGCATTGGAAGAACACACACACGTGTAACACGAAGGAAGAAAGCCATGAGCTTCCGCGGGCAGATCCAGGCTCCCGACTGACAGCGGGTCCGGACGACGGGCCATCGCCGAGCAGGACACCGCCGGTTCCACCTGCCTCAGCGCCTTTCCTTTCCTTTCTTTTCAAAAGCCTTTGTTTTTCTTCCCTTCTCCTCTCCCTGCCCTTCACTTGAGGGAGACGCTGGGTTGGAAGAGGTGACGGGGGGTGGGGGTGGGTGCCAACTGAGCCCACAGGTAAAGCCCGGACCCGCCAGGTGTCTCCCGACGGACAAGGGGGCGAAGGCTCTGGGAAGATGGTGGCCGGGACAACCCCACGGTGCCGAGATGAAATCACGGCTCCTATTAGATGCTCGTACAGACTGACAGAGAAACAGACGTCGGGTCCACACACACGGCTCCCGCTCTCCCTGCTGAGGGCTGTGGGTGTGACTCCCAGTCGGGGCACATGCCTGGGTTGTGGGCTCGATCCCCAGCAGGGGGCGCGCAGGAGGCAGCCCATCGATGTTTCTCTCTCATCGATGTTTCTCTCTCTCTAAAAGCAATAAGAGCATTTTTTTTAGAGGGAGATATTGGCACAGAGAGATCTATGACTTGACCAAAGTCAAAAAGCGAGTGCGTAGAGAGGCTGGGATTTGAACCCAGGCAGATGGCCTCTTCGCGACTACGAAAGGCACGTGCCAGGCCGGTCACGGACGACCTGCACTGGGGACGCCACTCACGTCCGTCTTCTGACCCGGCCACACCCAGGCACCAATGACCGTGCAGGTGTGAACCCTCACACTCAACCTCTCAACTGCATCGTCTCGGTGCTGGACGCCCAGAGGGCACCTGTGATCACCCCGAGGGACCACCCCCAGCGCCCATGGCCGCCCGCCCGGCCCCGCACCAGCGCTCACCGGTAGTAGCTGAGCACGTCGCGGTCCTCCTTCTGGCCCTCCTTGGCGTCCTGCGCCAGCTCCCGCACGCTCTTGCTGCGCGTCTCCTTGCTACTGTCCCTCCAGAACAGCCACACCTCCTCCTCGTCCTCGCCCGCCTCCAGGGCGCTCTCCCCCGAGGACACCCCTTCGAACTCGAAGCGGGAGAGGACCAGCCTGGAGAGGAACGGGCGGGGCAGGCGTCAGTCTGGGACCCTCGCCAGCCTCCCACCGACCGCAGCGAGGCCGTGGCGCGGGGATCACGTGGACCCAGAGAGCGTCTTCTCCCGGGGGCCGGACCACAAAGGGCCAACTCTCGTTTCTGCACATACCTGACCCCAGTGGCTCCCAGCCAGGGACCTGCGGTGCCCGAGACCTTTCGTTTGATGTAAAGGGGGGAAGAGGCACCACGGGCTCCCCGAGGGGGAGGCAGGATGCTACACCCTCCAAAGCACGGACGAGCCCACAGTAACTATTCGGCCTCAACGGGGGAATGCCAAGGTCAGCAAGGCCGGCATCAGCCCAAACCCAACCCTGAGTTATGCACGAGCAGCAAGCAAACAAGTTACTGATTCGAGGCGTGATCTGGGATTTAAAGCACAGCCTGTCCATGTCGCTGGCCTTATAGTCCTCGGGAAACCTGCTCCTTCCCGACCGCGAGTCACTGCTATGACACCTCCCCCCCATCTCTGGACCGAGCCCCTTCTGAGCAGTCGCCGCTGAAAAACCTCCCCCAGCACGGGTTCCTGTGGACACGGAACGCCACCTCCTCTGACGTTTAAAACGGGCGCTTACACCCCAGGACCTCCAACTCCTCACATTCAACCAGGCCCAGGTGTGTCGGGGGGAACTGGCGTGTCAGGTGCCGCTGTGTGCCCGTGGGCTGGGCACTGCGGACCAGTCGCACATCGGGGTTCGGCGTTCCCCTACCCCCAGCCAGGGGCCCCCGCTGCCCACGCACTTGGTCTCGATCAGGATGTCGGCGTTGGTTGGGTTGAGCACCGCTTTGCAGATGAGCTCCTGGGTCACCGGGATGGACTTGTTCATGGACACGCACAGGTCGGACAGGTAGTCCAAGAACCTGCGGGAGGGAAAGCGACCGGCGTGTTGTCATGGACGGGGCGCGGCTCAGGGGGCTGGCTCTCGGGGGACAAGTCCGACGCAGTGTGGCCGAGAGGTGAGACCTCAGGTCAGGGTGCCGGTGCCCACGGCGCCACCAGAGAGGAGGACGGAGGGACGAGTGGCCTCCGGGATGGTGGGGACGAGGCGCTGAGCGCAGCCCCAGCGTGATCCTCATTTGTCCCGTCACCCAGGGACATCACTTCTCCTCTCTGCCTCGGTTTCCCCGTCCACAGGAAAGTGCAACGTGTGGCCTCAGAGGGTGATTGAACGAGATGATGTGTGTGAATGTGTGACTGGCTCACTCCCTGCCCAGGAGAACGCTCCAGAAAATCATAGTTTTTGCCCGACCGGCATGGCTCAGTGACTGAGCGCTGACCTAGGAACCAGGAGGTCAGGGTTCGATTCCCGGTGAGGACACACGCCCGGGCTGCAGGCTCGCTTCCCAGTGGGGGGCGTGCAGGAGACAGCGAGCAATGATTCTCTCTCATCGTTGATGATTCTTTCTCACCCTCTCCCTTCCTCTCGGAAATCAATAAAAATACTTTTTAAAAACTGTTATTTTTATGGGTGGGAGGAATTATTCTTCAACGACACGGGGGGCGGGGGGAGAACTGGGTGTGGCGCCCCCCCCCCTCCCCCCCGCACACCCTCACACATCGCCGGTGAGTGGCCCTCACAGGAGGGAGAGGAGGGACAGGAGTGGGGAGGGGAGAGCAGTGCAAGGAGACGGGATTCTACAGGGACAGTGATGCAGCTAGAAACACTCAAGGAGCAGCGAGCTCGTCAAAGACTCTGCTGGTGTGACTAGGGAGGGGCTCAGACTGATAATCGGGTGCTAATGGGTGACTGACAGGCTGGCAGGTCACTGCTGAGCACCATCCCCATTGAGCTTCCATCCCCATAGAGTTTCCACATCCCCCCCCACCACCACTCCCCCCAGCAGTAGAGGACCTTCCAGCTCGGAGGGCGGCCAGGCCTCCTCCCAGTACCATGCTCTCCCCATGGTGCAGCCGGGCCCCACTGGACCCCGGCCCTGAGGAAGGGAAGGCCAGGCGCAGCTCGGTGCCCACCGGGGCCCACACCTCCCGCACACGGCCCTGCGGCCCGGCCTCACCTGGGCTCCCGGTTCTTCCGCACGAGGCTGACGAAGGTGTCAATCTCGGCCGCCGTGATGTGCTTCTCCAGCAGCTTCCGGTTGTTGTGCAGCAGGGCGGTGATGGTGTCCTCCGCCAGCACGTCGTAGCCGATCTGCTTCTGCATGAAGCCGAACTGCTTGGCGATGTACTCCTAGGAGGGAGGGGGGGGGTCAGCGCGGGCACGGGGAGCCGGAGATGGAGCAGAATAAACCTCCTCGCCCCGACGTGGTGGCAGCACCGGGCAGGGCCAGAAGCCACCCCAGCACCAGCGGCCACCTGTAGGGGCACTGCCCACGGCACCCTCGGAACACAGGGCTTTACGTCCTTGCTAAGAAGGCTTATCTAACCCTTCGGGCCAGGGGTCCTCAAACTTTTTAAACAGGGGACCAGTTCACGGTCCCTCAGACCGCTGGAGGGCCGGACTATCTAATAAAAGAGAAACATGCAAATTGGTGTCACTCTGCTACACCTAAGCCATACCCACCAGCCAATCAGAACAACTTTATGCAAATTAACCCCGCCAAGATGGCAGTCGGCAGCCACGAAGCTGGAGCAGCAGGAAGCTTGCCCCACCAATGTAGGAAGCCAAGCTTCCCACCTGCCTTGGCTGGCTGTGGCCTCCGCTCAAGGCAACAAAGTTTCAATTATAGAAGATAAATAAACCCCAGACACCTGCTTCCAGCCCACTTGGGCTCAAGGAAGTGCTGGGAGCCTGGGTTGTCAGGGGCAACCCAACTTGGGCTATGGCTAAAGAATAAAGTTTCAATTATAGACGATAAATAAATCCCAGATACCTGCTTCCAGCCAGGCTCGGTGGGAACTTGGGTATCTGGGGGCCTTGGCCAGCCTGCTAACAGCCATCAGCCCCTCACCCAGGCTAGTCAGGCGCCCCAGGGGGGACCCCTACCCTGAAGGGGCTATGGGAAGCCTGCAAATAGCCATCAGCCCCTGACCCACCCAGGCTGGCCAGGCACCCCAACGGGGATGCCCACCTTAAAGAGACTGTAGCCAGCCTGCAAACAGCCATCAGTCCCTCATCCAGGCTGGCCAGGCACCCCAACGGGACCCCCACCCTGATCCGGAACACCCTTCAGGGCAAGCCTGTCGGCCCCCACTCATGCACCAGGCCTCTATCCTATATAATAAAAGGATAATATGCAAACTGACCCTAACAGCAGAACAACTGGGAATGACTGGTCACTAAGACACACACTGACCACCAGGGGGAGATACTCAATGCAGGAGCTGCCCCCTGGTGGTCAAAGCACTCCCACAGGGGGAGTGCATTGTATCTCTACTCAGCCACAAGCCAGGCTGCCAGCTGCCAGCACAGCAGTGGTGGCCGGAGACTCTCCCACCTCCTCAGCAGTGCTAAGGATGTCCAACTGCAGGTTAGGCCTGCTCCCCGATGGCAAGTGGACATCCCCTGAGGGCTCCTGGGCTGCCAGAGGGATGCCTGACTGCCAGCTTAGCCCCGATCCTCTGGGGAGCAGGCCTAAGCCAGCAGGTGGACATCCCCCAAGGGTCCCAGACTGTGAGAGGGCACAGGCTGAGCTGGGCTGAGGGACCCTCCACCCCGAGTGCACAGATTTTTGTGCACTGGGCCTCTAGTAGCTTAAAAAAAAAAACTATGAGCAAATTCCTATGCACACTGCACATATCTTATTTTGAAGTAAAAAAACAAGGCGGCAAAAACACCCAGCGGGCCAGATAAATGTTCTCAGCGGGCGCATGTGGCCCGCGGGCCGTAGTTTGAGGACCCCTGCTTTGGGCTTTGCTTTGCTGGCGATCAACACTGTCTTTACGATGAAAAGACAAAAATCTTGAACGACAGAGAAGAATTCAAATTTAAAGGCCAGACCCAGGGCAGTCGAGGTTTAAAAACAAAAGCTGTGAGTCGGTCACAAAAGCATCGTCCCACAGTACAGTGTCCCCTGGATCTGAGACCCCGCCTTCTGTGGTCTCGGGGGCCTGGGGTGCATCATGGTCCAAAACTATCACATGGAAAATTTCAGGAAATAAGGGATTCCTCAGTTTTAAGTTGAGCACCATTCCAAGCGGCAGGCTAGACCCTTCCACCCTCCAGCTCGGCCCCACAGGGACCTGGCTTGTCTTCTCGTCCAGCGTCTCAAGCACAAACACATGGAATCACGTTCAAAGCCACACAATGAGAACTACTGCAAACACACCGCCCGTGCCAGGAAGGTGACCTCACCCCGGCTGCTGTGGCTCAGTGGATAGAGCGTCGGCCTGCAGACTGAAGGGTCCCAGGTTTGATTCTGATCTATAGGGCACATGCCTAGGTTGTGGGCTCAATCCCCAGTAGGGGGCGTGCAGGAGCAGCCTATCAATGATGTTCTCTCATTACTCATGTTTCTCTCTCTCTCTCCCTCCCTTCCTCCCTCCCTCTCTGAAATCAATAAAAAAACGTATTTTAATAATGTGCATGTGACCGTTGGAGCTCACAGGAGCCCGGCCCGCCGCCCGGCCCACCTGGTTCTTCCTGTAGTCCTGCTGCGAGTGCCGGAGGACCCGGTAGCAGAGCCGGCAGATGTGCCGGAACGGGGCGTGCCGCTGGTCGCCCAGCTCCTCCAGCCGCAGCATCGGGCCGTCCCCGCAGTCTGTGAATGGCGCCTGCAGCAGCTTGAAGATCTGTGTGCAAGAAGCAAGCAAACACCGCCGTCGTCCAGGTCAGCCGGCCGGCCGGAACCAAGGGAACTCCGGGTCGGCTGGACGACACGGGAAGACGGTCCACACACAGCCACAGCCTGACACCGCGTCCCTCCACCCAGGGGCCAGGACTGCCGAGTCCCGTCCGCCCGGACCCTCGGACCTCCAGCCCTGGCAAGTGCAGCGTTAGGGTGTTGGCCACCGGGACAGACGGGGGCCTGGGATGTCCAGGCTGAAGTCACACCCCGTACGCCTTCCCAGCGGCACCGATCAAGGTAACCTGGTTTTCTCCTCAGTGAAACGGGTGGTCCAGGGGTTAGAGCACCAGCCTGCACACTGGCTGCCGCTCGCGGGGCTCTCGGTCTAGGGCATGTTCCTGGGCTACAGGTGGTGCCCAGCCCTGCACAAGGCAACGGACTGGATGCCTCTGTGTCTCTCTCATCAGAGTTCATCGAGCTTCCCAGGTGGAGCCACCTTGTCCCTCCCGATCAGCGACCCCGCTGACCCCTCGCAGCGCCGCCCGCGGCCACAGCGCACCCACCTGCTTGAGGATGTTCTGCTCCCGCATCAGCTTCTGCCGCTCGCGGTTGGGCTTGGAGAAGACCACCTCCAGCACGTCCTGCCCGGAGTTGGTGCCTCCGGTGACGAAGTACACCAGGTCCTCCAGCAGCTTGGTCACTGACCTGGGGGCAGAGAGGCCATCGGATGGGGGAGGGGCTCGACGGTCAGCAAACCGGTGGGCACTGCCCGTGAGGTCCAGGCCTGAGGACCAGGCCCACAGAAGCAGACCCACCCGCCCCGTGTCCTCAGGACTGACCACGAGGCCAGTCACTGACCAGAGTGACACGGAGATGACACATGCGCGTCCACAGAAGCACTGCCACCTTCACCAACCAGGAGCCATCAAACTATCCCAGAGGCGCCTCAGGCCCTGACGTCTCCCGAGACGGAGCTGCAGACAGAGAGGCAGATCTTTCCAACTTCAGAGACTTTCAAAAAGAGACCGCGCCGGCCGGGGTGGCTCAGTGCCGAGCAATGACCTCTGAACCGGGAGGTCACGGTGCCATGCCCGCTCAGGGCACAGGCCCGGGGTGCGGGCTCCATCCCCAGCGGGGGGCGTGCAGGAGGCAGCTGATCAATGACTCTCATCACTGATGTTTCTATATCTCTCCTCTCCCTTCCTCTCTGAAATCTATAAAAATGTACTTAAAAGTGAGAGAATGAATTCAAAGGAGACGATTTCTTGAAAACCACAGGCTGACGCGCCCACAAAGCGAAGGCCTGCAGCGCTCACGTGCTCTCTCTCGCCAGGGACCTGAGCGGCCCCCCGAGGCCGCGGAGGGCACCTCTGCCCGGGGGAGCCCTCACCTCCTCTCGTTCTGCGTGATGGTGCCCTTCTCCAGCTTCCCCGCGATGGAGCCCAGCACCTTGCTGGCGTCATTGGCGAAGTCCAGGTCCCGGACCTCCGCGGGGGAGACGGGCACGATGGCGAACGCCTCCTTGTCCTCCTTCACGGGCGAGGTGCCAATCTGCAACACACGCCGGTCTCTGCGGCAGCCTCGGGACGAGACCCCCTCAGAGGCGACACCACCCGCCACGTTTACCGGACACCGGGCAACCCGCAGAGCGGGGGGCTCCCTGCGGACACCACCAGCTGGACAGGAAGTACCCGCAACCAAGTGACCCCGGTGGCTACACTGCCACCTCTGGGGACAGGGAGGCAGGAGGGAGGCCCCCGCGCCGACAGCTTCGTGTGCTGCAGGGAGCACAGGAGACCCGGATCCAACGCGGGTTATAAGTTCACGGGAAAAGCAAATGGGCAAGACGCTCGTTCTTGGCTCCAGGTCACAGGGTCACAGGGCTGGGCCCGGTACCCCTCTCCCAGCTTCCCTCCTCCCCGAAATGTTCATAAAAGTAGAAGAAAAACGCCAAGTACTCCCCCTCCCCCCGAAAATGGTGCAGGTAGGTTCCCATTTGTGTTTGTGCGTTGATTCTCTGTGGTTCTGGAGGAGGCACGGAGGGAGAGGGGGCTTCAGGAACAAACAATAAAGAGGGTGGGAGATCTTTCTAGAAATAAATCTGCGTATTTAAGTCCGAGAGGACAAAGAAATAATCAACCTGGGGAAAGTCAGCCGGGATCTGATGTGCCTCAAGGCACAAGCAATTCCCCCAGCGCACCATCCGGACAGACACGAAACAGACAAATGCTCGCCCTCAGGGCAGAGCCCGCAGGAGGACAGGGAAGGTTCTGGTTATTTCAGAAGCTGGGGGCGCGCACTAGCCGGCCCCTCAGCCAGAGTGCCGTCATCACGCTCCAGGCTGCCCGTGTTCACGCCACAGGCTGCCTGTGCCAAGCTCTTGTCGGAGCAACAGAACCCCAGCCCCGTCCTCGCCGAGGAGCCCCAGCAGCGGGAGCAGGGGGCAGGGTAAGGGGGGTGAAGGGCTGCAGGCTTACCTTCAGCATCACAGGCTTCTCCTCCTCCTTGTCGATGGGGATGTTGGTGCTGTGAACCCAGGTGTTGGTGCACAGGTGTCTGAGCCGGACGTAGGAGTTCCTGGGAGAGGAAAGGGGGGGTGGGGTCAGGACACTGAGGCTCTCAACAGCCACGGCCTAGAACAGTCTACGAAGTAACCAGACGGCAACGCTGCGCTGAGCCAGAGCGCCGAGCACCCCATTCGGCCGAAACGCTGAGACGCGGGGCTCTGATGGGACGTGCTGCCTGTGGGTGTTGCTCACACTCCCTGCGCCTCCGTTTCTC
>PVJC01028211.1:0-11649 GCA_004026665.1 Murina feae
CTTCTTCTCCTTCTCCTTCTTCTTCCTCTTCCTCTTCCTCTTCCTCTTCTCTTTGAAATCAATAATAATAATTTTAAAAGCTCCATTTGGCCAGCCACTGCCTCTGACCTGTTCTCCAATGTGTCCCTGGCACCCAGCCACTGCCTGGCACACTGCTTGATAAGTAAACGGATGAATGGTTTTGTATTCCTAATACCAACACATGCAATACCATCAACAAAGACTGAAAACAGTACTGTGGTGAAATAAAACATGAGTGTTGAGACCTGGTTGAGAAAAGTGATTAAAAAGTCAGTGACATCTTATATTCATACTAGATGCTCAGTGCACAAATTCGTGCATGGGTGGGGTCCCTTGGGGTGGCCTGTGGAGATCAGGCCTCAGCTTGCACCCCCAACCTTGCAGCCCCACAGCCCCACCTGACAACCCACCTTGGCCTGGCACCACCCCTTCACCTGTTCCACCATCATGCCTGTGGGGCCATTGGATGGGGCTGGGCCCCCCTCCTGGCTCCCTCGGCACCTGGGAGCCTGGTGGCCCCACCCCTCACCATTGCCATGGCTGGTCACTGTGGGATGATCAGCAGGGTGATTGGGCCCCTGTTTGCACCCACCTTGGCCTGGCACCACCCGCTCACCTGCTCCATCATCCCACCATGGTACTACTGCTCTTGTCGGAGCCCATCAGGGCCAGCAGTACCTCCACTGCCGCCCACTGCCAGCACTGTGTCGCCAACGCCTGCCATGTTCTGCACCACGCCTGGTGATCAGCACATGTCATAATGAGTGGTCGAAGGCCCAGTATCCCTGTCTAACCATTGGTTAGGCTTTTATTACATAGGGACAATTTGCATATTAGGCTTTTATTAATAGGATGTTTCATAGTTTCTAGACGGATTCAAAGGTTTTTTTGAGGATTAAAGAGATTGTGCCTGACATGTAGTAAGAACTTGGAAAACACCTGATGGTCTACCCTTTTCCTCTAGTGACATGACAAATTTAGGTCCAGAGGTCAGGTTTCCCATTTTCTGGCCTATCACACTGCCCACCGTCCTCAGTGTTCCTCCCACACTGTTCTCAGACTGTGATGGGATCATCTTTAGAACAGCAGGCTGGGTACCCTAAGCAGACCTGTGACACTCCTCTGCCGCCATCGTACAGAGGGTGAGGGGAGAGGGCATCGCACCCTCCATCATTAAAGTGATTGATGCTAAATAGCTGGAAGTAGAGCCTGGGAACCATGCAAGGTTTGGACAAGATATCCTACCGTGATCACTACAAAATCCCTGGTCCAATTCCTTGCTGACAACTCTATTTCTGAAAAAATAACAAATAAAGTGAGGCTTCTAAGACTCAATGACTGAAGTGGGAACCCACACAGATCCACGATATGTTTGCTCAGAGGGACAGTGATTACCCTTCAAACTTTTTCTCCAAATATTAAATGCTTTAAGGAATTGCCGCTAGATGCTGTGCCAATGATAAACAACACTGTGTCCCTGTGGCCCAGGGGACCTGAATCAAATGCATCATTCTGAGATGTGGCCCAGGCTTTTTGTCTGAATATTTAAAAAAGAGTGAAATAAATTAAGTAGCATCTCATTTTCTACTGTCTTCCTTCTAAGGGTCATGCTAATTTCATTCTTCTCTTCTCTGACCTTTGTCTTAATGCCATCTTGCTGAGGATGTGACCGGCCCTTCCATAAGCCATCCAGGTAGATGACATGAGCTTCGTTGCGTTGAAGGGCCACCTGGCTCCTCCTCTCACTCACTGAGTGGCTTGGGGCAGGCCTTTGAACTTCATGGGGTTTAGTTTCCTCTACAGAAAAATGGAAAAATATATCTACTTCACAGACCTTTCTTTGACAAATATGAACTACCTATACAGAATACACGGAGGTAGCTTCTTCATGGCTGTAAGGATAATAAGATGGTAGAATGTTCAATATACTTACCTATTTTCCCACTTGTATCACTCCCATTCATCTGGTTTCATTGACACTGTATTTGTCTATTTTACAAATAGACTATAATTATCTATTGATTTCCTTGAGATGGCACGTGTATGTAGAAATGTCTCACTATCATCTTTGCCATTTTGGGTTCTTCTGGTTGGTCATCTAGCTTTCCTTCACTCCCCCTCTAATAAAATGCTCAGTGCCCTCTACCCCTTGCTGGTCTCCATCTGGAGCACTCTCCTCATGTCCCACCTTCACTTGGGGGCTGCTTCCCTTTCATTCAATTTTTCAGAAGAGAAGAAATAGAAATACAATCTCATAATTGAGAATTAAAAAACAGGTAAATGTGCCAACCCCAAATCATAACTGAATTGTCCTTACTGAGTACTAAATTCCTTTTATACAACACAGAAATGGATATATTACATTTATTTATTGCTCCAGGTGTTGGCTATACAGCAGTGAACAAAACAAAGGCCTCGCTCTCATGGAGTTGGCATCTTTGGGGTAGAGTTGGGGATGGAAGAGCAGGTATTTAAATAAATCTATCATATGCCCAGGTGCTGGCCAAGTTACAAGAAGGAGTGGAGGGGGTAAGAGGATTCCATGGTGTGGGACTAGTTGGGAAGGGTCCTCTGGTGCTAGGAGTCTTGCAGGAAATCTGGAAGACAATATCCCAGGGAGAAGGAACAGCTCAAGTGCAAAAGCCCTGCTGCAGCAAAAAGCTAAAATATCCCTTTCTGAGAGAGCTCAAATTTCAACTATGTTCTCTTCTTCTCAGGGCACACTGCTCTTTTCCTTCACAGATTTATCTCCATTTATGTTTTATATATATTCAGTACAGATAATTTACTTACTTAGTCTGGATTATAAGGGCAGCCATCATATCCGTTGCTGTTTTCTCTCATTTGTGCATTCAGAATTCACCCTCCTGTCTGGTTAAATAGTTATTGAATCAATTGATACCTTTAAAATGGTCATTGATGGCATTGTGTAGTAAGTCACTCACCGAGTTTCTTTTGCCTCCTGTGAATTTTCTTTTAGAAATCAGTACATGCTGGTGGGAGGAAATCCCCCTTGACTTGCTCCATTCTTTCCGCTAATGAGCACAAATTGAGTAGAATATACCTATTTCCGTTTTGTGTAAAAGGAAAATTCAGTTAAGATTTGGAGTTGGCACATTTACCTGATTTTCCTGATGATGAGATTGCATCTGTTTTTTCCGCTAATTGGTTTCTCTTTTGTGTAATTCAAATAAGTCAGAAAGGAGTGATCTTTAAGTAGGTACATAGTAAGGAAGAAATAAAGAGAAGGGAGAGGGAAAGAAAATATATTCCTCTGCACCTATATCACTTGTCATCCAGAGTGACACTGCTTTGCAAGATGAGATTGGGATGTAAAGACAGCTGCCTCTGACTAATGCTTGGCATATGTTAGGACTAATGTTGTATTTTACTTATATGAACTCATTAAATTCACAACACAATATAGGGTACATATAACTAGCTCTATCTTATAGATAAGTAAATTAAGTCTTAAAGAGGTTAAATAACTTGCCTCCAAATAGAAGAAAGTAGGAATGAGTGTCTTTTAATGGCTCGGTCAAAACTGTCAGAATTAAATCCCAATTGTTCTGATCTTCCCTCTCCAGTCCTTGAAAGTGGTACTTTACAAACAGCCATTATTCCCTTACCACAACAATTCCTGACTGAAGTACATCCCTGTTAAAAAAAAAAAAAAAAAAAAAAAGCAAAAGAATGCATGATGCCTATTGTAAACCGACAAGCTGGATGGTGGGGAGCCACACAGACCTGTGCTAAGAAAGGTGAAAATGAACTCAGTGTAGGTAATTCTGAGGAAAATATAAGAAAACACCTAGATGTTCCAGCTGGTCACAGAAGTGAAACAGATCACTCCTTGCTTTCACGGTGCGGCCAGGTATTTCTCCATGCTGCTCGCATCAGCTCGGGGCTCAGGAACCGTGAGGCTGGGGAATCCAGGGGACAATGCCTGGGTGTCTGACTGTGGACCCAGGGGAGAGGGCAGTCCAGTGCGCACGCATACATACACTCACACACCACACACCACACACCACACACGGTTAAGAGCAGACGGGCACAAGAGCAAATGCGTTTGACACACACAGAAGTGTGCACCTACAAATTCATACTTCACACGCCCACCCACATCGCACCACAAACACAGGCGCACGCGAACTCACACACCCCTCCCGCTCATGCACGCACACCACACAGGCGCGCAACACGCGAGCTACAAATGCTCACGCACATGTGCACATCTACGCGCACACGCTCACACCCCGCGCACACGCCCCCTTGCGCACGCACAGACCCTGGCGCGCACTCGCTCACACCCCGCGCACACGCCCCCTTGCGCACGCACAGACCCTGGCGCGCACTCGCTCACATTCCGCGCACACGCCCCCTTGCGCATGCACAGACCCTGGCGCGCACTCGCTCACACCCCGCGCACACGCCCCCTTGCGCACGCACAGACCCTGGCGCGCACTCGCTCACACGGCGAGGGCGGGGCGGGGAGGGAGCGGCCGGCGGTGCGCAGCCCGCGCGGCCAGGAGAGGGCGCGGTGTGGAGTACGCGGGCGGTGCCGGAGTTGTTTGCTGAGCCGGGACGGGGAAACGCTGGCGGAGAGCTTCACCGGGTCCGGCTGCGCTGGGCTGGGCGGCCCGCAGGGAGCGCGTCCCAGGTCACGCTGGTGCCCGCGAGGGGAGCGCGGCGGGGAGCGCGCGATGGACCCCAAGGCGGGCGGCGGCGAGGATGATGACTGTGTGGACTCGGGAGCCGAGACCGGAGGGTGAGCCGGGCCGGGCGGTGGGTGCGGGTGGTGGGGGGTGCGCTCTGTGAGTTGTGAGGCAGCTCTTCGCTGTCTTAGAGACCTTCCCGGAGCCCGCGGCGGAGTCGGAGCCGCTTCAGCTGAGCAAGGGGGCCGGGGCTGCCAGTCCCGCAGCACACTCCTCCCCCGGAGCCGGAGGGGCAGTGGCGAGCCCTGTGGGCACGTGGTTCATGGCTGCCCGGGACGGGACCGCCTCCCCACCCCTGGGGGGAAGAGGGGAGTGAAAGACCCAAGGTTCAGGGAACCCCCACAGTCCTCACCCCAGCCCCTCCTGCCCTCCGTTGTCACTAGGATGATGGGGAGTGCCAGGCAAATGTGGTGTCCCCCGAGATCGCGGTTAGAGAGACAAGAGATGCTCTTGCACCTGTTCTACCTTCCGTGAGGACTTTCTTGCGGCTCAGGAGCCCCCTGGAGTCCGGGATGAGGAAAAGAGGTTAGGACACCCGGCACCTAAAAGTCTTTCAGAAATCGGCTAAGAGGGTGGCATTTTTAATGTTATGGCTTTACTGTGCTTGCTGAGACATTCTCCCCTCCCCCCAACTTCTCCACTCTGCCCCCCATCCCACCCCGCCGAAATTCCTCACCTCTGTGTGCACCTGTCCTACCCGCAACCCTTTGCCTTGGGTACAGGTGGGATAAAGAGGGTGGGATGAAGACATATTTAAAGCAACGTCCTCCTCACTTCAACAGACTGTTACCCCAAACCTTTGGAGACTAACTAGCCCTCTCCCAACAAAACCGGTTTCCGGAATGAATGTCTTCAAGGAGATGAAAGTCATTGTAAAGGTTCCCGCCCGGCCCCTATCTCTGGAGGATTTCCCTGTGCGGAGTCAGCGCCACATCCAATGTCCAGGATGCAGTGCTGACCCAGGAGGAAAGGGTGTATTTTCCTCTCCTCAAGAACCCTGGGGGGGGGGGGGGGGGGGGGAGCTGCCCAGATAGCCTTATCCTGGACTTTGGGGAGGTTTAGACTAATCTCAGGGGTTGACAACCAGGTGAGGGCGGGATGGACCCAGGGTTCTGACCTGACCCCAACAAGGACTCCCTACTGGGCCTCTCCTTCCTTGCAGCCTCCATGGCCATTGCTAGCCCAAATCTGGGATGTTATGCCCTAAAGCGTTTACCCTTCAATGGTCTTTCCCTGTTTTCCAAACTTGTGATCATCTGTGGATCACCACAGAACCCAGTGACATTCCAGGGTAGTAACCTGAGTGCGAACACTGAACTCCCTTGCTTTTCCCCATACTTTGTATATGTGGCATTTATCAACTTTAATGGAAGACCCTTGGCTTTCTTCCCCCTAATGCCTATAGTTAGATGGACCTTGAGTAGAAGAAAGCCAGCAATATTAGGCAGCGCATTGTCAGCTGGATTAAATAAAGCACGGACGAGGCCATTTGTTTTAAATTTGCAAAGCTCACCTAAAATATTTTTCCAAAGGCTCTCTCTTGGAGAAGAGAATGGAGAGGAGTCTGTAACCCCCTTCACTCATTTACCACCACCCTGGGATCCCCAGAGCAGCATCACAGCCAGGGCTCCTGGGAGGGGCTTGCTGAACACACTGATACCAGAGCTTCTGTTCTCTGCCTGTCACGAGAGTGTGCAGTTGTAACAGGACATAATTGTTTAAGGAATTCTATGGCCTCAGTAGCAACCTTAAATTGAAGGTACAGGTAAAATGCCCTGTATTTGAATAAAATGCTTTCTATGTATGCTTATTAGTCTAGTATCTGCCACATATTCACATATCCCTGGAAGTAGTTTAGTTATCAAAAAGCTGTTCATAATTTCTCTGCTTTTCCAGAGCTTGCACCCTCTTATCTAGCTTTCATATAGCTGCCTGTTGAGACTATGTATCAAAAGTGGAGAAAGCACTCAATACATGTTTGCTATCACTATTTTTGAAGTGCAAATCTGATCATGTCTCTCTCCCATTCAAACTTTTAGTGGCTCTGTCATCTCTAAAAGGCAAAGAGCTCAGCTGCCCTATGATAAGCCTGATGTTATGGCATTCCCCTCTCTCTCTCTCTGGCCTTGTTTCTTGGCAGGTCTATCCTGTTTTTTTTTTTTGTTCATTGTCTTTTGCTTGAAGTGCTACCTTTGCTGTCTGACCCACCTAATACAGGCCAAAACTAAAAGCAAACTGTATTCTTCTGTGGTGATTGATGTCATTTTGAAACTCCCATTTTCCTATTGAAAACCAGCCTTGTGCTTTTTGTTAGAAAAAACTGGCAGGTCAGCTATTGACAGTTGTGAACTATCTTAAGAAGCAGAATCCCTTAATAGAGGGACAGGCAATGCTGTAAACCCAAATAAAAGACAGAATAAGCAAGACAATCTCTCTATATAAAACCCTAATATGCAAATAGACCGAAAGGCGGAACAACCAAACAGTCGAACAGCCAGTCGCTGTGACGTGTGCTGACCACCAGGGGTCACGCGTGGAACATGATGGATGTCGGCAACAGGCGACAGAGTATGGAACATGGCAGGAGTTGGCTGTGGTGGGATGGTGGAGCAGGTGAGCAGGGGTGCCAGACCAAGGCGGGGTCCCTGCTGGTTGCTGTCATTGGGTGAGCCTCTGGTGGTTACTAAAAATTCTTTGCTCCCATGTGCCACGATTCTACCTGGTACTCGCACCTGCTCTGGCACCAGCCCCAGTCACTAGGCTACATTAGCAAGAGTCAGCAGCTGCTGGCCCCAATCCCCCCTCAGAGCTCCCCTAGCCTCCCTCGCTCCTGAAGGGCACTCGGGGCAATAGTTGCCACTTGCACCCACTGATGGTGTGTGGGAGCGGTGGTGGGAGCGGGGCTACCTGCAGACAGGGGACTGGGGCCATGGTGGGAGGGGCTGGGTGGGGCATGGATGATGGGCCGAGACCTACCCCTGTACCCCCTGCAGCCTCGCAGTTCCTTTCAAGGTGCACAAATTTGTGCACTGAGCCCCTAGTGCTTTATAATGGGTATTTCATTAGTGATGTTTCCCAGATTCAGCCTGTAAACCACTCTTCCAAATATGACAATACTTGATGGATTACTTTCATTCAGAAGTTTGATCTGACATTAATGGACCTCCACTTCAAGAGTCAGTTGGCCCCGAGCTTCTGAACATATAGGACCTATCAATGAAAGGATGTCCAGCCTAAGAAGTCTTGTAAGAGTTTACTTGAGCCAACTGATGACAACTTCCAGGGAGCAAACTCTCAAGGGATTGAAAGATGCTCAGGAGAATAGCAGTTTTGTGGCTTATTTTATATATTAGAATCTAAGGAGGACACATAAGAGGGTTACCTGAAATCCATTGGTTATAGATGAAGGAAGCTAGAGAAGGCAAAGTGGGGAGATCTCTGAGACTGGATAAAAAGCAAAATGGAGAGACACATACTTCTTTTGCATTGGTGGGCCAGGATAGTTAACATTTACAGAACACAGAGATGGTGTGCAGGGAATAAGACAACAGTGTAACCTTGTGCTGGCGTCTGTGCCTTCCAGAGGATTACAAAAGAAAATTACTCTGACATTTTAAAGGTATGTTATCTTAGATCAGGGGTGGGGAACTTCCAGCTCTCAGGCTGTATAAGGCCCTCAGAATCATTTGATCTGGCCCTGCCAAGGCATTACGGGTGAGTTAATTAAGTGTTTGACCAAACATAGCAGGCTAACTTTTTTTAAAATATATTTTATTGATTTTTTTACAGAGAGGAAGGGAGAGGGCTAGAGAGTTAGAAACATCGATGAGAGAGAAACATTGATCAGCTGCCTCCTGCACACCCCCCACGGGGGATGTGCCCGCAACCAAGATACATGCCCCCGACTGGAATTGAACCTGGGACCCTTCAGTCCACAGGCCAACACTCCATCCACTGAGCCAAACCGGTTAGGGCAAGCAGGCTAACTTTTAAGTTGATAATTTTATATGGCCCACAAATGATGCTATAAATATCCAAATGGCCTTTGGCAGAAAAAAAGGTTCCCCAACCCTGTCTTAGACAATTTCAAAGGTAAGGATTTACCTTTGACAAGGAAGCTACAGGCCTAGGACCTGACTACCTACCATGACCCACTTTTACTTAGGAATTTATATGTTCAGGCCTGTTACCGTTGTAATTAGCTAGTTGATATTAATAATAGGAAAGAAGGAAAAGGGAGGCCAGACATTATAAGCACAGTCATCTAGGCAGCTTCACCAGGAAGCTGCCACTTCACACTCCCCAGGGAACTACCAGTCCATTCTCTTTAGATCACTAGGAGAAAGAGAAAATTGAGGCATGCGCAATACAGTTGAGGTGATGTATGGAAGATACTTAGCTATCAGTCTAGCCTAGAGAACCATGGATTGGCTAGAGGGGGTGGAGCCACTGCAGGTAGCAAAATCTTATAGGATTAAAATCCCAAGGACAAAGGAATTTTCTCTCTTTCATTCCTCTTGCTTCACTCCTGCTTCCTTGCACTTGCCCACATGCTAGCCTGCCATGTGGACCCCACACACAATGGACAGCAGCTGAAAATACAACCTAAGCTAGCCTGATGCCAGACTGAACTGTGTAAATATGGGATAGAAACTCTGGACAATGGTTTTAATCTTAGCTCTGCTGATGACACACTGGGACTTTTTCCCTGGCAGGATGGAGGGAGATGGGACCTTGAAAACTCATGGGTTTAATTCCACACAAATAAACATCACCCATTCTCTTTTGTGAGTCTCAGAAAATTCCTTTTCTCATAATATCGCAAGAAGCCCACTTCCATCAGCGACAGGTGGGGACACAAAGAGCACCCCAACAATAACAAGCCTATCTTGTGTGATTACTTTTGGTCTCTTGGGTTTGTAAGGCCTTCCATGTAGGCCTCTGCTGAGCTTATCAGGTTTGATTGTTGGTCCTTTTTCATCCACAGGTAATACTGATGTAGTCACAATAACCTGGTTATTTTTTGCAGGAAAGGAGTAAAGGGGACATGAAGTAATACAGACATGCCATCTATACCACTTGGCCAAAAAGCTGCATTTAACACTCTCCAAATCTGTTTCCCGCTGATTGATGGGGGAAGAGACTGACCAGTGGTTCTCAACCTTTGGCCCTTTAAATACAGTTCCTCATGTTGTGACTCAACCATAAAATTATTTTCATTGCTACTTCATAACTGTAATGTTGCTACTGTTATGAGTCATAATGTAAATATCTGATATGCAGGATGGTCTTAGGTGACCCCTGTGAAAGGGTTGTTCGACCACCAAAGGGGTCGCGACCCACAGGTTAAGAACCGCTGGACTGGACAAAGGCAGTTTAGACTTACACCCAAAGGAGTCTGAGTGACATGGGAAGGTGCCTACCTATCTCCCAGTCACACCTGGGATGGGCATGGCCTCTACAAGTAAACAAAACCTGAATATTTAAACTTCTAAACAAAAAAGCACTCTCTCTCTCTCTCTCTCTCTCTCTCTCTCTCTCTCCCTCTCTCTCTCTTCCTCTCACTCATCTGGTCCTGACCATATGGGACTCCACACAGTGGACTTCAAATCACTTAGATGCTGCAACATGCAGCAGAAGCTCTGGACAGTGGCCTTGCTTTTGGAACCCAGCTGTACCTCCCTTCAGGACTGGTTTAAGGGACATGGGACATTGCAACTTGAGGAATGTAACTCCACACAAATAAAGCCTCTTACTGCATATCATTCTCCTGTGGGGGTTCTGAAAATTCTTATTTCAGGGGTACCCCAAGAACCTCACTGTCATGAGCAACAGGGATTCTCCAGTAGCAACGCCCTGCCCTTTATCTTTGGGTGACCTCTGACTAATACTTACTGTGATTTAAGAGGTAGCAATTCAGGAATCTAGAGTTTATAAACAGGTGGATGAAACAGTGGAGGGAATACATTTTAAAATGGGACAGGAGTAAAGGAGATAAAAAGAGAAATCTTGTATAGAAGACAAGCTGATCTATGATCTTTGTGCTCAAGGTGGAGCTAGTTAATTAAATTACCATGGCATCTAATTCAATGGATTGAGTTAACAGATGAGGTCATGATGCATTGAACTGATGTTTTACAGAAATGTCAAGATCAGTTTTACTGAAATGCCAAAATCAGTTCTTATGCCAAGACTTTCCTGGAATAGAGAATTTAGGAAGGTACCCAGAATATACATACTAGAGGCCCAGTGCACGAAATTTGTGCACGGGTAGGGTCCCTAAGCCTGGCTGGCAATCAGGGACAATTGGGGCTTTCCCGCTGCTGACCAGGGCTGTCCTTCATTCCGCATCGCCCCCTGGTGGTCAGCACACATCATAGCAAGCAAATTCCTGGCCTCCCAGTCAAATTCCCAAGGAGACACTTTGTATAGTAGCCTTTTATATATATAGACTAGGGGCCCAGTGCACAAAATTCATGCATGGGGGGAGGGTAGGGGTCCCTCAGCCCAGCCTGCCCCCACTCACAGTCCAGAAAACCTCAGTGGATGTCCTATGATGGCCCCAGTCTGGCAGGCACCTTTTGTGTGTGTGTGTCTGTATGTGTGTGTGAGTGTTGCCACAGGGGGCCTGCCCACAGCCACATCTGAGGCCCCCAGCAGTCAGGACCAGGGCGCCTTTCTCCTGCTCCCCGATTCCCCGCCAGGGACCAGGGAGCCCAACCCCGGGCAGGCAGTGGGGCGGACTCCAGGGGTCCTTGCCCTGCCAGCTCGGGACACCTTTCTCCTGCTCCCCAATTCTCCACCAGGGGACCAGGGAGCTGGGCCCCGGGCAGGCAGCAAGGTGGGCGCCCAGGGGCCTCGCCCTGCCTGCCCAGCTGCCTTTCTCCTGCTCCTCAGTCCCCTTGCGGGGATC
>PVJC01028211.1:11749-22957 GCA_004026665.1 Murina feae
GATTATTGTCCATTCTCTTCCCGCACCCCCAACACCCTTTCCCCCCCGAAAATTGTCAGTCCACTCCCTTTCTATGCCTCTGATTCTATTCTGTTCACCAGTTTATTCTGTTCATCAGATTTTTTATTCACTTGATTTTTAGGTTCACTTGTTGATAGATATGTATTTGTTGTTCATAATTTTTATCTTTTACTTTTTCTTCATCCTCTTCTCAAAGGGTACCTTTCAGCATTTCATATAATACTGGTTGGGTGGTGATGAACTCTTTTAGCTTTTTCTTGTCTGTGAAGCTCTTTATCCGACCCTCAATTCTGAATGATAGCTTTGCTGGGTAAAGTAATTTTGGTTGTAGGTTCTTGCTGTTCATTACTTTGAATATTTCTTGCCACTCCCTTCTGATCTGCAAAGTTTCTGTTGAGAAATCAGCTGATAGTCATATGGGTGCCCCCTTGTAGGTAACTAACTGCTTTTCTCTTGCAGCTTTTAAGATTCTCTCCTTGTCTTTTGCTCTTGGCATTTTAATAATGATGTGTCTTGGTGTGGTCCTCCTTGGGTTCCTTTTGTTTGAAGTTCTCTGCACTTCCTGGACTTGGAAGTCTATTTCTTTCACCAGGTGGGGGAAGTTTTCTGTCATTATTTCTTCAAATAAGTTTTCAATATCTTGCTCTCTCTCTTCTTCTGGCACCCCTATAATTCTGATATTGGTACGCTTGAAGTTGTCCCAGAGACTCCTTACACTATCTTCATACTTTTTTAAAATTTTTTTTCTTTCGGCTTTTTTGGCTGGGTGGGTTTTGCTTCTTCATATTTCATATCTTTGACTTTATTCTTGTGATCCTCTCGTCTGCTGTTGGATCTCTGTATATTATTCTTTATTTCAGTCAGTGTATGCTTAATTTCTAGCTGGTTCTTTTTCATATCCTCGAGGTTCTCACTAAATTTATCAGCAGTCTCTAGAAACTTCTTGAAAAACCTAATTTCAATATTACGCTTTTATTAGATTAGATGGCTGCTAACAGTGATAAATTATTTTTTAAATGCAGATCTTTTTATATGATTCCTATATGTATAATTAAAATACAGTCAAGGGATTTCATCTAAATTTCTGTTCATTATTGGCACAGATACTAAAAAAAGTAATATTTGGAAATCCGTCCACTGTATATGTCAGGTATGTGAAAATATATAATCCTCGTAGTATTATTCTGCTCGTTGGTATTATGTGCCCATAAATTTTTCATCCTAAAATTCATGGATTCACCTTTGACGCTTTACTCTGGCAGAGCTGAAGGTGTTATGCAGAGCCCGCTGGGTAAATTCTTAGAATGTAATTTCCAAGATAGGTGCCCTATTGCTGTTCCCTCCTCCTCTAAGAAAGCTTGAGAGTACATAGCCTTCCAGAAATTGAAATTGTTTGAACCTACTTAGTATGCGTAAACTTGTTTTAAGTTTGTCTTTCACTGGCAGTATTTTCAGTACATAACCTCGCAGAGTATTTGGACTGTATTTTGAGAGCTGCACCAGGTTCATGCCTTGATTCAGTCCCTGCTCACCCTCATGATAATTTTCCTAAGGAAAAGAAAATAAGTATCAAATTATATTATAAATATCTCATTGCCAGTGTGCTTTGCAAAAGTGAACAATCAGGAACAATCATATAGCCAACAAGAGGGAAATGGTTGATTAAATTATAGTAAATCATTTTAGCTAAAATTGTAACTACAAGAACTATGCAGCAGCATGTTATAATAGTGTTCAGTGAAGAGTGCATTTTAAAATTGTTCTCCCGTATTATGGCAACTATATACAAATTACATAAACAGGATCAGAGGCTGGAAGGCAGGGTGAGAGTTTAGGTGACTTTCTGTTTATTTCTGTTTTGATGGTGGACAGGAATGGAAGATGGGTGATAAATGAGACTGCAGAGCTGGGCAGGGTCATCAGTAATGGAAAGAGGGGTTTATGCTGTAAAATATCAAGCTTGAACTTTATCCAGAGAGATACGTGATCAAATTTGTACTTTGCAGAGTTTCACTGATGTAAAGAGTGAGAATGGCATTCAAGAGACTGAGCAGTGACAGGCAGGCCTGACCCAAGTAGTGCCTTTAGACATGAGAAATATGGGAAGATTCCTGGCAGAGGCATTAGTTATGCTAGCACCTGTCCTAAAATTCTACTGTTGCACTTTAAGATTCTTGGAATGTGTTTAAAATGTAAATTTCATTCTAAGTACATTTCCATTTGTATGCAGATCTTTAAAATGTATGCATATGCGAAACCTATCTGCCTCAGGATTATTGGAAAACCTAGCTGAAAATACTAACAGATTTTTAGTAATAAGATAAATAGCCCTATCACACTTGCTTATTGAATGTTTGTGTTTTTTTTTGAGTTATCATGAAATTTCTTTAAAATCTGTCCATCCTAAGATGATCATATTGTAATGGGATTGCTTTCCTGTTGTATCTACTATAGTGGATGTTCATTGTGTATCATTGCATTTATATAGTGTTACTAGAGGCCCGGTGCACAAAAATTTGTGCACTCGGGGCAGGGGAGGGGTCCCTCAGCCTAGGCTGTGCCCTCTAGCAGTCTGGGAACCCTTGGGGGATGTCCACCTGATCGCCTTGGGAGCGGGCCTAAGCTACAGTCAGATATCCCTCTGGCAGCCTGGGAGCCCTCGGGGGATGTCCACTTTCCAGCAGGGAGCAGGCCTAAGCTTCAATCAGACATCCTTAGCACTGCTGAGGAGGCAGGAGAAGCTCCCACCACCAACGCTGTACTGGCAGCTATCAGCTTGGCTTGTGGCTGAGCAGAGCTCCCCCTGTGGGAGCGCACTGACCACCAGGGGGCAGCTCCTACCTTGAGCATCTGCCCCCTGGTGGTCAGTATGTGTCATAGTGACCAGTCATTCCCAGTCGTTCTGCTATTAGGGTCAATTTGCATATTACCCTTTTATTATATAGGATATTTCTTTTTTTTTTTTTTTTTAAATATATTTTATTGATTTTTTTGAAAGGAGAGGGATAGAGAGTTAGAAACATCGATGAGAGAGAAACATCCATGAGCTGCCTCCTGCACACTCCCCACTGGGGATGTGCCCGCAACCAAGGTACATGCCCTTGACTGGAATCGAACCTGGGACCCTTCAGTCCGCAGGCCGACGCTCTATCCACTGAGCCAAACCGGTTAGGGCAATATAGGATATTTCTAAATATTGTCCTAAAGTTTATTTATATCCTGCCTGATTTCAAAAAACATGCAGGGCACCAATACTGGGTTCCAGATCCTGGGTTTCAAAGATTCTTGATCCTCGCCTCTCCTTTCTCTTTCACTTCCCTTAACCAGTCTGTCACCAAGCCCTAGCCAATTCCTCTACTTTCAAATTTCTTCCTTCCCACCACCCTGCACACAGAGTTCAAGCCCGAATCATTCCTTGCCTCCTGTTCTCCCTACTGATAGTATCACTTTAGTTTCCTAATCAGTAATATAAAAAATTGGATTAGATCTAGGAGGATGCAGTTAGTAATATATAAAGAGATATGCAAGTGTTAGTAGTTTGTTATTCTTCCCAGTTTTAGAATTCAGTGACTCTATGACTAACCGTACTCTTTCTCTTCTGTTTTCTTCCTCTTCCAATAAGTCAGTGCATCATTTTGTGTGAGTGATGCAGGGTATTTTAACTAGTAAGGTGCATGCTCTTTGTTTCTTAAAAGGAGTTTTACATACACTGTGCTTTTTTAATGTGCAAAAAACTCAGTGGAGTGGAAATGGGATGATTCAAGAAGGACACTATGAGACTAGTAAATAAAAGGAGTGCAAATCTATAAAATGTAACATAACTAATCACTTAATTTGCATAACTATGTCCCCTAGCTACCATTTAGCAGAATAATCCCTACATGCCTGAGAGATTTCTGAGTAGAAACTGAGAACAACTTTGGGACACTGGGGAAAGAAAACTAATAGCTTCTATAGCAATAAGTTGCCAGAGAGGGAAGCCTTAGCCATGTAAGTAGGGCAGAAATTTAGTAGACAGTAAGCAGGCGGGTCCTTGGCCAGATGCCTGTTTGCACAGAGGCTGAATGCCAGCAGCTGATTTCTTAGCCTAGAGACTGATGGCTCATTTCACCCTGGCCCTACACCCTGCCTTTTCCTTTCCCCAATCACAGCTCATATCCTGTGACTGTCCTGTGCCGCAGAATTGTCCTTAGATGGAACTGAAGTCAGTCAGACATCATGTGCCCTTGTGTTTCCTGATGGCAGGCCAGACCTTGCACATGGAAGTCCTCACAGCAGGGTCCCCACTAACACTCCCCAGGCTCCACCATTCCTAAACACCGAAGGATCTGTCCAAGGCGTGGTGATAACATTTAAAGGGTATTATTTGCAGGGGGGTAAACTTTTGGGGAGTCATGACCCCTTTGAGAATCTGTTGAAAACGTTGAGGCTTTTCCCCAGTGACATAAGTGTCCACTCAAAAATTTGCCAGGAAATTTAGATGGTCCAGAATCTACCAGATCTCTAGTCTGTGAGAGTCACAGAGCCCGTATGAAGGACCCCTGATTTTTTTTTTTCAGTTACAGTTGACATTCAATATCATATTAGCTTCAGGTATACAGCATAGTGGTTATTCAATTGTATAATTCACAAAGAGATTCCCACCCATCTCCCCTCCCCCATAATTCCAGTACCACTTAGCACCATACGTAGTTACAATATTATTGACAATAGTCCCCATGTTGTACTTTACAGCCCTGTGGCTATTTGTAACTGACAATTTATATTTCTTAATCCCTTCACCTTTTCAATCAAGCCCCCGCCCCACATCTGACCTGGCAACCCTCACTTTATTCTTTTATCTATAAGTCTGTTTCTATTTTGTTTATTTATTTTGTTCTTTAGATTCTACATATAAGTGAAATCATATGGTTATTTGCCTTTCTCAGTCTGGCTTATTTTACTTAACATAATATTCTCTAGTCCACCCATATTGTGAATTGTAAGATTTCATTCTTTTTAAAATATATATTTTTTTATTGATTTCAAAGAGGAAGGGAGAGGGAGAGAGAGATGGAAACATCAGTGATGACAGAGAATCATTATTTTGGCTGTCTACTGCACACCTCTCACTGGGGATTGAGCCCACACCCAGTCATGTGCCCTGACTGGGGGTCAGCCGTGACCTCCTGGTTCATAGGTTGACACTCAACCACTGAACCATGCTGGCTGGGCAAGATTTCATTCTTTTTTATCGTCAAGTTGCATTCCATTGTATATATCTTCTTTCTCTAGCCATCTATTGATGAACACTAGGGTTGCTTTTCAGATTAGTGCTTTTTAAAAGATGGCGGCATAAGGTAAACACCGTAAATGCAGCCGTGCACAACTATTTCAGAATAACCACAAAAAGAAAACACGGACACCACTCACACCCACAGGAAGGCTGGCTGAGTGAAAATCCTACAACTAGAAAGAAACAGACTCAGAGGAGTGGCGGAAGCAAAGTACAGAGGTACGGAGGCAGGTGCACAGGGCTCGGGGAGAGGGCTGGCGCCAGAGGACGTGGTTCTTTTTCAAACCGGAAGGAGCCACAAGCTCCTGGTGGCTCTGAACTTCAGTTCCAGGCGCACACACAGAGAAGGGGGACTGACTGGCACCGGGAGGAAATCCAAAGCGGGTTTCTCTCAGTGTTACTTGCAGCAATTACCACGGGACACAGAGACCCAGTGACTCTTAGCGCAGGGCTGAGAAGCGGCCATAGCTATTTGCTCCGCCCTGCCCTGCAGACTCCCCGAAGCCCCGCCCCTCCCAAGCTGCCTCAGAGGCTTTTGCATATAAAAGGCTGAGAAGCCTAAGGCAAAGGCTAAATCAACACCTCCTTAAAGATACAAAAGCCAGCCTCACCCAGTGGCCAGAGTGGGACCATCCTAAATAAAACTCAGATCCACAAGGAACACACTCAGGGCAGACGCAGTAAGCACAAAAGCCCCACTGAAATAACTCTTGCCCCATAAGGGTGTCTCCAGCACAGAAGTTCTCCCACTGTAGACACAGCTGACTCTCATAACCAAGTGGCTTAGAGGTTAATTCCTCTCAGTGATCACCTAACTCAGAAAGGGAAGCAGCCAAAATGCGGAGACAAAGAAACAGATCACAAATGACAGAAATGGAGGAAAGAAAACAGGATATAGAGTTCAAAACCACGGTTATTAGGTTTTTCAAGAATTTTCTAGAGACTGCTGATAAATTTAGTGAGACCCTCAATAAATCTAATGAGACCCTCAAGGATATGATAAAGGACCAACCAGAAATTAAGCATACACTGACTGAAATAAAGAATAATATACAGAGATCCAACAGCAGACGGGAGGATCGCAAGAATCAAGTCAAAGATATGAAATATGAAGAAGCAAAACCCACCCAACCAAAAAAGCCAAAAGAAAAAAAGAAAAAGGTTCAAAAAGTATGAAGATAGTGTAAGAAGTCTCTGGGACAACTTTAAGCGTACCAACATCAGAATTATAGGGGTGCCAGAAGAAGAGAAAGAGCAAGATATTGAAAACCTATTTGAAGAAATAATGACAGAAAACTTCCCCCACCTTGTGAAAGAAATAGACTTCTAAGTCCAGGAAGCGCAGAGAACTTCAAACAAAAGGAACCCAAGGAGGACCACACCAAGACATATCGTAATTAAAATGCCAAGAGCAAAAGACAAGGAGAGAATCTTAAAAGCTGCAAGAGAAAAGCAGTTAGTTACCTACAAGGGGGCACCCATACGACTGTCAGCTGATTTCTCAGCAGAAACTTTGCAGGCCAAAAGGGAGTGGCAAGAAATATTCAAAGTGATGAATAGCAAGAACCTACAACCAAGATTACTTTACCCAGCAAAGCTATCATTCAGAATTGAAGGTCAGATAAAGAGCTTCACAGACAAGAAAAAGCTAAAAGAGTTTATCACCACCCAGCCAGTATTATATGAAATGTTGAAAGGTATCCTTTGAGAAAAGGAAGAAGAAAAAGATAAGTAAAAATTATGAACAACAAATACATATCTATCAACAAGTGAATCCAAGAATCAAGTGAATAAAAAATCTGATGAACAGAATAAACTGGTGAACAGAATAGAATCAGAGGCATAGAAAGGGAGTGGACTGACAATTTTCGGGGGGGAAAGGGTGTTGGGGGTGCGGGAAGAGAATGGACAATAATCGTACACCTATGGATGAGGACAGTGGGGGGCAAGGACAGAGGTTGGGTGGGAACTGGGAGGAGGGGAGCTATGGGGGAAAAAAGGAACAACTAATAATCTGAACAATAAGGATAAATTTTAAAAAAATTTTTAACTTTGTTGTTGAAAGTATTACAGATGTCCCCTTTGTTTTTCCCCCCCATGACCTCCTCCACCCACACCCACCTTTTGATTTCTTCCAATATACATCCAGAAGTGGAATTTCTGGGTCAAAAGGTAGATCTATTTTTAATTTTTTTAGAAACCTCCATACTGTTTTCTATAGTGGCTATACCAATTTGCAATCTCATCAACAGTGCAAGAGGGTTCTTTTTTCTCTACGTCCTCACCAGCACTTGTTGTTTGCTGATTTATTAATGAAAGCCATTCTGGCAGGTGTGAGATAATATCTCATTGTGGTTGTAATTTGCATCTCTCTGATGATTGCTTGAACATTTTTCATATGTCTATTGGCCATCTGTATGTCCTCTTTGGGAAAGTGTCTAGTGAGGTCCTCTGCCCATTTTTTAATTGGATTGTTTGTTCTTCTGGTGTTGAGTTCTATGACTTCTTTATAAATTTTGCATATTAACCCCTTATTGGATGTATCATAGTTGAATATCTTCTTTTTAGTAAGCTGTCTCTTTATTTTGTTGATAGTTTCCTTTGCTGTGCAAAGTCTTTGTAATTTGCTATAGTCCCCTTAGTGTTGTTTTTGTTTGTTTGTTTGTTTGTTTTTTCCCTTGCTTGAGGAAATATATCAGAAAAAACCTTGGTAAATGTCAGAGTTTACTGCCTAAGTTTTCTTCTAGGAGTTTTATAGTTTCAAGTCTTATATTTAAACTAAGGGCCCAGTGCACGAATTCATGCACCTTGGAAGGAATTGTGGGCCACAGTGGGTATAAGCTCTGGCGCCGGCTGCAGGTGCGAGCAGGGCTGTTGCCGGCAGTGGGTGTGAGTGGCGTTGGTGCCAGCAGTGAGTATGAGTGGTGGCTTTCTTGCTGGCAGCAGGTGCGAGCGGGGCTGTTGCCAGCAGCGGGTGTGAGCAGCAGCTGCTGGCCCCAGTCGCCCCTCAGGAGCTGGGGGAGGTGGAGAAGCCCTGGGGGCGATCAGAGCCGGCAGTCACTGCTCGAACCTGCTGACAACACCGAGTAATTGGGGCTGGTGCCAGGTGCTGGCCCCCTGCGAATGGGGCCAGCACTGGCAGCAGGTGCAAGCACCAGGCAGGACCGCAGCATGCAGGAGCACCCCCTGCTTACCTGCTCCACCATCCTGCTGCGGCTGATGCCTTCCATGTTCTGTGCTCTGTCACCTGCTGCCAATGCCACCATGTTCCGTATGTGCCCCCTGGTGGTCAGCGCATATTAGAGTGACCAGTTGTTCAATCATTCATTCTATTTGTATATTAGCCTTTTATTATATAGGATCTTATATTTAAAACTTTAATAAATTTTTAGTTTAATTCCATATATAGTATAAGAAGGTAGTCTAGTTTCATGTTTTTGCATGTGTGTGTCCAGTTTTCCCAATACCATTTCTTGAATAGACTATCTTTACCCCACTGTATGTTTTTACCTCGTATATTAAATATTAGTTGGCCATAAAGGTGTGGGTTCATTTCTGAGCTCTCTATAATGTTCCATTGATCTATATGTCTGTTGTTATGCCACTACCATGCAGTTTTGATTACTATGGACATGTAATGTAGTTTTATATCAGGTAGCATGTTTTTTTTCCTCAGAATTATGCTAGTGGCTATTCAGGGTCTTTTTTGGTTCCATATAAATTTTGGAATTATTTGTTCTAGTTCTGTGAAAAATATCATTGCTATTTTGATGGCAATTGCATTGAATCTGTTTAGATTGCTTTGAGTAATATGGGCATCTTAACCATGTTAATGTTCTCATCCATGAACATGGTACTATATATGCCTCCATTTATTTGTATCTTCTTCAATTTTTTTCTTCCGTGTCTTATAATTTTCTAAGCACAGATCTTCTGTCTCCTTGATTAAATTTATTCTTAGGTACTTTTTTGATGCAATTGTAAATTGGATTGTTTTTTAGTTTTCCTTTCCAGTAGTTCATTATTGGTGTATAGAAATGCAATCAAATTTCTGGATATTAATTTTGAACCCTACTACTTTACTGAATTCACTTACCAGTTCTCGTAGTTTTTTGGTGGCATCCTTTGGGTTCACTATATATAGTATCATGTTATCTGCAAATAATGACAGACAGTTTTACTTCTTTCGAATTTGGATGCCTTTTTATTTTTCTAGTTTCATTGCTGTGGCTAAGACTTCCAATGCTATGTTGAATAAAAGCGGTGAAAGTGAGTATCCTTGTCTTGTTCCTGATTTTAGGTTTTCTTCATTGAGTGTGATGTAAGTTGTGGATTTCAATATGTGGCCTTTATTATGTTGAGGTATGATCTCTCTATTCCTATTTTACTAAGAGTTTGTTATCATAAATAGATGCTGCATTTTTTCAAGTGCTTTCTCTGCATGTATTGATATGATCATATGTTTTATCTTCCATTTTTTATATGATGTATCACATTAATTAATTGGCTGATATTAAACCCTTCTTGCATTCCAGGAATAAATCCCACTTGATTGTGGTGTATGATCTTTTAAATGTAATACAAAAATTCATTTGCCAATAATATGTTGAGGATTTTTGTATCTATGTTCATTGGGAATTTTAATCTATAATTTTCTTTCTTTGTAAAGTCTTCTGGTTTTGGAATCAGCGTAATGCTGGCCTCTTAAAATGATTGGGAGCCTTTAGTCCTCTTGAATTCTTTGAATAGTTTGAGAAGAGATGCTAAATATTATTTAAATGTTTGATAAAATTGCCTGTTTAGTGTGGCTCAGCGGTTGAGCATCAATCCATCAAACCAGGAGGTCAGGGTTCCAATCCTGGTCAGGACCCATGCCTGAGTTTCAAGCCGGACCCCAAGTGGGAGGTGTACAGCAGGCAGCCAGTCAATAATTCTTTCTCATCATTGGTGTTTCTTTCTCTCCCTCTCCCTTCCTCTCTCAGAAATAAATTTTAAAAAAAAATTTTTATTCATCTGTGAAGTCATCCCATCTATGACTTTTGTTTATTGGGAGTTTTTTTTTTATTACTGGTTTGATTTCGTAGGCAGTAATTGGTCTGTTCAGATTTTTCGTTTCTTCTTTTTTTTTAAAGTTTATCTTTGTTGTTAAAACTATTACAGCCCTAACTGGTTTGGCTCAGTGGATAGAGCATCGGCCTGCAGACTCAAGGGTCCCAGGTTCGATTCCAGTCAAGGGCATGTACCTTGGTTGTGGGCACGTCCCCAGTGGGGAGTGTGCAGGAGGCAGCTGATTGATGTTTCTCTCTCATTGACATTTCTGGCTCTCTGTCCCTCTCTCTTCCTCTCTGTGAAAAATCAATAAAATATATTTTAAAAAAGATTAACTATTACAGATGTTCACTTTTTCCCCATTGATCCCTTCACTCCAAACCCCTCAAGCCTACTGCACAATTTTCTGTGTCCATGGGTTATGCATACATGCGTAAAAGTTTTTTAGTTGATCACTTTCCATCCACCCTCCCCTGTCTTCCCTCTGAGATTCCACATATAAGTGAGATCATGGATGCTTGTCTTTCTCTGATTGGCTTATTTCACTGGCTTATAATGTTCTCCAGGTCCCTCCATACTGACTCAAGGGTAAGAGATCCTTTTTTTCACTGCTGCATAGTATCTAAACTAATAAAAGCGAAATATTAAAATTAACCGTTTCTCTGAGACAGGGTAAGCCACGCCCACCAGCCAATCAGAGCGGCTGTATGCAAATTAGCCCAGCCAACATGGCGGCCGCCACTCCCAGACCTGAGTAAACAGCCCTTTCCATTGCGGCAGGAGGGAAAGTGAAGCTGAGCCCCTCAGCTCAGCTCCGATTAAACTGCCTCTAGCGAAACACAGCTTTTTGAAACATTGTAACA
>PVJC01028212.1:0-22716 GCA_004026665.1 Murina feae
CCAGGTACATGCCCTTGACCAGAAGTCCAATCCATGCCCCTCTGGTGCATGGGCCGACACTCTAATCACTGAGTGATACCAGCCAGGGCCCCTTTTGTTTTGTTTTGTTTTTTAATGTTTATTTTTTTAATATATTTTTATTGATTTTGGAGAGGGAGAGGGAGAGTGATAGAAACATCAATAATGAGAATCATTGATCAACTGCCTTCTGCATGCCTCCTACTGGAGATCAAGCTCACAACCTGAGCATGTGCTCTGACCAGGAATCAAACTGTGACCTCCTAGTTCATAGGTTGATGCTCAACCACTAATCCACACTGGCCAGGCAAATCTTTATTGTTGAAGGTATTACATATGTCCCATTTTTCCTCCAGTGACCCCTTTCAGCACTCCCCTGCTCCCTGCACCAGGCCTTCACCACCTTATTGTCTGTGTCCATGGGTATTGTTTTTGTTATTGTTTTTTAATATATTTTTATTGATTTCAAAGAGAAGGAGAGAGAGAAAGAGAGAGGTAGAAACATCGATGAGAATCACTGATCGGCTGCCTACTGGGGATCGAGCCCACAACATGGGCATGTGCTCTTGACCAGAATCAAACCTGGGACCCTTCAGTCCACAGGTCGAAACTCTATCCACTGAGCCAAACCAGCCAGAGACCTGGGTATTATTTTTAAATTTACAATATTATATTAGTTTCAAGTGTACAATAGTGATTCGATATTTATATACATTACAAAGTGTTCACTATCAGTCTAGTTACCTTCTATCACCATACACAGAGTATTAACATTATTCCCTATGCTGTTTGATATTTCTCCATGACTTGTTTATAACTGGAAATTTATAGCCTTAATCCCCTTCACTATTTCACTTAATTCACCACTGTCTTCTTCTCTGGCAAGTATCAGTTTGCCCTCTTTATCCATGAGTTTGTTTGTGATTTATTTGTTTTGTTTTTTAGATTTCACATATAACTGAAATCATATGGCATTTGTCTTCTTCTGTTTAATTTAGTATAATACCTTCTAGGTCTATCTATGTTTTTGAAAATGGCAAGATTCCATTCTTTTCTATATGGCTGAGTAATAGTCCCATGTTGTGTGTGTGTGTGTGTGTGTGTGTGTGTGTGTGTGTCTACCCACATATTCTTTATCTATTGATCTATCCATGAACATAGGTTGCTCCCATATTTTGGTTATTATAAATGCTGCAATGAACGTAGCAGTGCATGCCTTCAAATTAGTGTCTTTTTTTCAGGTATGTATCTAGAAGTGGAATTGCTGGGTCATATGGTGGTTCAATTTTTAAATTTGGGGGGTAACTCCATACTGCTTTCCACAGTGGCTACATCAGTCTTCAATACCACCAACAGTTCATGGGGTTCCTTTTTCTCCACATCCTCAATAATGTTTATTATTATTTTTGTCCTTTTGATAATCATTCTGAGAGGCGTGAGAGATTTATGGACACATATACTCTCCCATGTTGCACAGAGACATCCTTTTTTTGGGAAGGGCCTAGAAGACCTTGACATACATGAGAACTATGACCACCCTCTGTTGTTCACATAGTATTATATGGGGATGTCACGGGCCCCAAGGAAGACAATTTATTTGAAGGTCACAAAGCATGAAATAAATACATGAATGTTTTAGGATGTGGAAAGTTCAGAGACCATCAAGAAGTCCCATGTGACCAGAACATAGAAGAAGTAGAATTATGTTGGAATATTAGGGCTAACTTGAGAGAGGTTTTAATCTAATCTAATAAAAGGGTAATATGCAAATTAACCATCACTCCAAGACACCTAACCCATGCCCACCAGCCAAGCCATGCCCACCAGCCAATCAGAGCAGCTGTATGCAAATTAACCCAGCCAAGATGGCAGCCGGCAGCCATGGAGCTAGAGCAAACAGGAGGCTTCTGTTGCACCAGGAGTAAACTGCCTGCCTAGGTCAGCTGGGACTCTGCTCAAGGTAACAATGTTTCAATTATAGAAGTCACGGAGCTGAAGCAAACAGGAGGCTTCGTGCCTGCCTAGACCTCTGCTCAAAGCAACAAAGTTTCAATTATAGACGATAAATAAACCCCAGGAACCTTATTCCAGCCAGCCTAGCTGGGACCTTGGGTCAATGGGAGCTGTGGGCAGCCTGAAAACGGCCCTCAGCCCATCACCCAGGCTGGCCACACCCCCATGGGGTGAGGGTCCCCACTGGGGGGCTGGGCCAGCCTGCAAATAGCCATCAGCCCCTCACCCAGGCATGCCAGTAGGTGAACATCCCCAAGGGGTCCCAGACTGCGAGAGGGCACAGGCCAGGCTGAGGGCCCCTAGTTCTGTGATAAGAAGAGTATTTAGACTTTACCTTTTCAGCAATAGGGAACCTACAACACTTTCAAAGCAGAGAAAAGAAGGAATATGTTTGGATGATAAGCATGGTGACAGCGTGGAAGATGGATTGAAAAAGAGAAGACCCTGGGGACAAGGGTGACAATTAACTAACTGGAGAAGCTTACTCCACCTAAAGGAATGCGTTAACATGGGAGACTCAGCGCTAGGTCACCCTGCTCATAACACAGAATAGTCTAGCCTAGCTTGTCTAGAAAAAGCATCATTTAATTGTACGTAAATTTCCTGGATCTGTTTACTCACTGATTAAACATATCTGTGTTGCCCTGGCCAGTGTCACACAGTGGTCAGAGTGGCGGCCCAAGCACACACTGATTTGCCATCAAGGCCATGTACCTGGGTTGTAGATTCCAACTCCAGTCCTAACCAAGTACAAGAGGCAATCAATCCTTGTCCCTCTCTTACATTGATATCTCTCTCCCATGGATGTTTCTCTCTCTCTCTCTCTCTCTCTCTCTCCCTCCCTCCCTCCCCTCCATCTCCCTCTCCCTCTCCCTTTCCCTCCCTCTCTCTCTCTCTTCCTCTCCTTCCCCCTCCCTCCATTCCTCTCTAAAAAAAATCAATGGAAGAATATCATAGGGTAAGGATTAATAAAAAAAAAATCTTCCTATTAATCTATTAATGTTAAGTACAGCATATAAGTTTCTTAAAAATGGCTTTTCTTACTTCGGAAATAAAAATAAAATCTACGAGTAATATAGTGACCAACCAGATACTGTGCTGTAAGTTTGGCCATAAAAAAAGGAAAGCAAAAAAAAATTAATGTTGGTCTAAATGGTAGAGTTATCAGATAGTGTTTCCAAAAAAGAAGTGCCAGAGGATTCCTAACCAGCACATGAGCAGCCACCAAAGGGAACATAACGGGAAGTTAATTTTCCATCTATAGGATATACTGGTTTTATTGTTTTCCAATATCCATGAAGCCTGCCATGCCTGTGTTATTTCACTGAGCTGTCAAGGCCACACAAAACCACACAGAAACGTCTGTGATGGCAACAGCCACTTGCAGTGACTTTCCATTATCTGAGTTTCTTGAAATCCGAGTTACTTGAAATATCTTGTCTTATTCCCCTAAGAATGTGCCAAGAAAGTGATAACTTGGAAGAGTGATGGAACTTCTTTGGAAATGTGTTTAAGCACTTGTCTGTTCCCTTAAATTACAATTGTTGTCTAAAACTTGCTTTCTCCAGACATAGTAGGTGCAGAAAGGAAAGGAAACATCCTGGGAAATTTAAATTTATTATAAGTAATAAAACCCTGTATTTTCAAGCTATTAGAAACAAGAATACATATTTCACGATTGGTTTAAGAGAACACACTAAATATTTCATTTTGGAGAGGGCAAAGACTAAAGAAGAAAGCAAGCATTTCTCCTGGCAATTCATCTGGCTTATTGGCTGGAATTTAGGGAAGTGAAAAACGTTTTTCAAAGGAGAAAACTCCTTTTACAAAGTTAAAAGTAGAATTTGGAAATTGAAAAGAATCCTGCTCAAATGATAAATTCCCTGTAATCTAATTGGTGAAAAAGGAAATTGCCATTACGCAGGCAATAAATAGAAGAAAACAACTCTAATGCCTAACAGAGCTTTTTGTTTTATAATTTGGGTAGTAAAGCACTGCTGTCATTTTTACCATAAAAAAGCATTTTCACCACATTGCAGCATTTATCTCCTTTTCTTCCCTGGTATCCCTCACCTGAATACCTGGAATATTGATCCATTTCTCCAAATAAACTTTTCTTTCCAGGAAATTTTTTTGTTGTTCTCGTTCTAACAATTATTGTAATTTTCTGCATTTTCTTTTTCAGGATTTAAAAGCACCTGTGTGGTATAATCAGCTCAAAGAAATTGTGGCCAGAGTTAAACTTCCTCCCAAGGCACAGGATGAAATGTGAATTACTCCTGGAAAAACAAAATCACCGTAATCTGGCACATTATAGTGCTCTCTTATCATGTTTTCTCATTCCAACATTCCTAACCTAATAGAAATTTCTGTGTTTTATCAATCCAAACCCTCTCAATACTGGGGGATTGTTATGGACACACATATAAGTTAGGCAAGAGAATATTGATCATATACACTTTTTTAACTAATTAAGGATTCAAGTTTGCAGGTCCCAGGTTGCAGCAACAAAAATCCTGAGGAGAACATCAGTGTTGGCAGGCAGGAGGGAGCAAGGAAAGACACCATGCCCCGCACGAGAGATTCTCACACTCCAGCGTGGAGCACATTCACCGGGGCCTGGTTCAGCACAGACTGCTGAGCTGTATCTCCAGCTTCTGATTCAGTCAGTCTGTGATGAAGACAGAGATGCTAAATTTCTGATAAGCGTCCAGGTGATGTCGATGCGGCTGGTCCACTGACCACACTTGAATTTGCAAGGTTCCTGGAATTGTCTTAAAAATTACTTTTAGCCCCAGCTGGTTTGGCTCAATGGATAGGGCATCAGACTGTAGACTGAAGGTTCTTGTGTTCAATTCCGGTCAAGGGCACATGCCCAGGTTGCAGGCTTGATCCCCAGTAGGGGATGTGCAGGAAGCAGCCTATCACTGATTGTCTCTCATCATCGATGTTTCTCTGTCTCTCTTCCTCTCTGAAATAAAAATATTTTTTTAAAAAATGACTTTTAAGTGTAAAAAAGGTGCACAAGTTCATTTAGGGAAAGTACTCCCAAATTTAACTCTTGGTAAACAACTCCCCCATGAGCTGTCTGTAGGGAATATATATAACTAAAGCAGAAAGTAGGGTGACTTTGTAATAGTAGAAAGTTGTAAGTAATAGAGAGTTCTAAGAAAATCTTAAAACAAAGGTGCATTTTCACTAGCTAAACAGCACATCCATGATATATCAGGCTGAAAATTCTCAGTGTATAGGAAGAAACTACATATTTTTCTAGCTTTTCTCAGTTATCAAGAGACTGTCAATTGGATTTTTTAAATAAAATATTCTTTTCTTATTGTTTCATTTATCTAAGAGACATGGAAGAAACCAGGTGGTTTCCCTCTGAGCTTTAGGAAGTTATTGTGTCACTAATGGTCATACCAGGTCTATTCTACCAGACGCTTTGTAAGCACTGGGCATCTTTTGGAGGACGGCTAAAAGATCAACTAACCTTACGTCTAGCAAAAGTCTGAATAAAATGGGAGCAGTTAGACACACACTATAACTAGACTGTTCCTGCAGACGTCTCTACCCCCAAAGGTGAGACCTTCTCCATACATAACTTCCCTGGAAATCCACTCTGAGTTCAAGCCCCAAATAAGTTTCTATATTCCAGAATATTCCTAGAAGCAATAATATTTA
The DNA here is from genome assembly GCA_004026665.1 of Murina feae. Classification (NCBI taxonomy): domain Eukaryota; kingdom Metazoa; phylum Chordata; class Mammalia; order Chiroptera; family Vespertilionidae; genus Murina; species Murina feae. The sequence goes on from PVJC01028212.1 coordinate 5,713, forward strand.
CTTGAAAGTGCAAGGTTGTGATTAAATATGTTGTTTGATACCATCAGAGAGCATCCCGGCCTTACTCATAAAGTTTTGGCCCCTTCACTTGGTAAAATTCAAAAAACCCACATGACTTCTGAGAGGTCCTACTGCGCTCTCAAGGAATTCTTTTTCCTCTCAACTCCCACAGTTATAGATATTTTTCTCATATACACATATATTGCTTTTCTATAAAGTAACAAAATAAGTAGGATCCAAATTATCCAACCTTATTAGGTGGAGGGCCTCATTCTTTCTAAACGAATGAAATGAGCAGGGCAAAACCTGCAGTGAGTTGGGGGTCTGAGAAAATCAAGTCCATCCTTCCCTGCAGGAATTGGGCCAAACCAGCAGCTCAACATCCCCCGAGGGGTCCTAGATTGCAAGAGACTGAGGATGAATCCATGTACTGGGCCTCTAGTCTATATGAATAAAAGGGTAATATGCTAATTAGAGTGGTCATCTTCTGAATGTCCTTCCAGACAAAGCCACAGCGGCTGCAAGGGCCAAGGCTCAGGCAGCCGTGGGCAGCTGCAAAGGACTGAGGCTCAGGCCAGCAGTGGCAGCAGCATCAGGGTAATGGGGGCAGTGCCTTCCCTGATCCACCAGGTCACCTCCCACAGAGGGAGGCCAGACTGGGGGCCAAGGCACAGGCAGTTAGGGGCAATCAGGCCAGCAGAGGGCCAAGTTAGGGGTGATCAGGCTGGTAGGGGGGCAAGATAGGGGCAATCAGGCCAGCAGGCAAAGGGGTTAGGGGTGATCAGGCAGGCAGGCAGAGGGGTTGGGGGCAATCAGGCAGGTGAGCAGTTAGGAGCCAGCAGTCCCAGATTGCAAGAAGGATGTCTGACTGCCAGTTTACGCCCAATCCCAGTGGGTAATATGCTAACCAGAGTGATCATCTTCCTGTGGGATCAGGCCTAAACTGGCGGCTGAACATCCCCCAAGGGGTCCCAGATTGGAGAAAGTGTAGGATGGGTTGAGGACGCTCCTCTCCATGCATGAATTTCATGCACCGGGCCTCTAGTTAACAATAAAAGGGGAATAATTTATATTCTATTAATTCAGTGATTTTCAACCAGTGTGCCACAGGAGTTTTGAAAACATGCAATACCTGACTACCTGTAGTCAGGGGCACTGACCTCTTTTCCATTAGGTTGTCAAAAAAAATGAAAACAGTCAACACAATAGCCATCCAATATGAATGAATCAAAGTTATACCTGTGTGTGTGTGTGTGTGTGTGCGCGCGCACACACGCGTGTCTCAGATCAGCAAAAAAATATATTTTTTTGGTTTGGTGCAGAATTTTAGTAATTAGTTTATGGGTGCCATGAGATGAAAAAGGTTGAAAATCAATGCATTAATGATTTGAAAATATAAAATGAACAAATCATTTTTAAAATAGGCCTCATAAAAGAATTATAGACATACAAACTAATCAAGGACATAATTTAATAGGTGTTTTGCCCAGACCACAACTGTAATCATTGCAGTTGTAAAGAGAAATATTAACACTGTAATATAGGAAAGTAAGTGGACAAATATCTAGGGAAAGTTAATAATTACTAAAGCAGTTTCAGTCAGAACTGAATAACTGGCAACCCTTCCTTTACTCCTGCGAATCGCAAATAATATACTCGTTTCTAAACTTGATTATAAAGTTTTTGTTTTTATTGGGCTATGGTAATTGTGCATCAACTCTATGGCTCAGACTTTTGCTTTGTGTTTTTCAAGTACTTCTTAAATGACTAATTAGAACTTTAGTGCCTCCTTACAAATAGAAGTCCTAAAAGTATCAAGATCAACCCCTCAAGCCTCTCTCGTCTACTTTCGTTGAAATAGATTAAGAGTAAGATGATCTGGTTCACATCTATCTTTCTTCCAAACTCTGACATATTTTTAAATATTTATTATAAAATAGCCTCAGTGGGAACAACTGAAATTACAATTGGACTGTAACAGTGGTGGTGCAAGGCTACCAACCACACGTGGCAATCCCTGTAGAAAGAGGCTTCATCCCAGGAGTTCTATTTTCTAATAACCTTCAAGAGGAGAATGAGAAGGGAATGGTTCCCCAATGTAAGAAATAGCAGGCTTTCATTTGTGTTGTATATACTTAGCCAAATATAAGTCATTATTAGTTAGAACTCATCAACCTTCCAAAATAGTCTGATTATTATTTATTTCCTCTTGTATTTGCTAGAAACAGAGATTCCAAAGGCAACATCAAGAAAAAGTATAAAAACATCCAAGTCCTGATCAAGTGGGCAGTCTTTTCCCCTCGTTTTAAGGGCTTTTTGAGTAAGCTAATAGTCTACCCAACCCCAAATCCCCCCTTCTCCAAACCGGTAAGAGGATAATGTAGAAGACTGTTCTCCTGATAAAAACAATTCTAAATGTCCTCTCAAAGTAAGTAAGCCAAGCAATTTAGAAGCACTCGTTTTTAGTTTAGTGCTTTAAAGAGAGAGAAAAAAAACATAATTGTTCTGTTTTAAAAATATATTTTTCTCACTCACTGGATAAAAGCCAAAGAGTCATAAACTAAGAAAATTACCAAGACTTAAATGATAAAGGAAAGTGTTCACCTGATATTTCTCTCCATGATATTTAGTTTAGCAAGAGGAATATATTTTCTTTTGATTTACACTGCCAAAACCCTTGTCCAAATCCTTACTCTTTCATTCTCAGATTGTAATGTTACTCAGCTCACAACTCTGTGATCCTTCTGAAATATCACAAATATGGCCCAAAATGCAATGTCCTCTATCTGTTGCTTTAGCCACATAAGTACTCAATTCAGTTCAGGAGCAATTGTTTCAAAGCAAAAAAGTACTGGGTTAGGAATAGGAAGACCTGGGACATAAGTTTACCCGCCCTGTAATCCAGCAGCACCATTTCAACTCTCTTAGGCTCCACTCCCCATGTGTAAATGGGAATGACGGAATTGGATGAGATGACCTCTTTAAAAGCTACTCACAGGCAAAACATCAGCCCCAGATAGCATCACTGGTGAGTTTTAAGATTTAAATAGGAAATAATACCAGTTCTATACATACTCTTCTAGAAACAGAAGAAAAAACTTCCAAAGTATTCTATATTACCCTAATACCAAAATCAGACAAAAACACTGCAGTAAAGAAGAACTATGAAATGGTATTCCTCATGAACATTGTAGTGGGCTGAATGATAGCCCCCAAATGATAGATCCATGTCCTAGTCCCCTGAATCTGTGAATATTACCTTATATAGTAAATGATGTAACATGTGATTATATTAAGGGTTTTGAGAGAAGGCATTTACCTGGGTTGTCCATATGGGCTCCAAATGCAACCCCATATTTTTTTTAAGAAAGAGGCAGAGACAGTTTTGATACAAACGCATGAAGAACAAGATGATACGAGAATGAAGGCAAGATTGAAATGACACGGCCACAAATCACGAACACCTACAACCACCGGAAGCTGGAAAAGACAAGGAATGGATTCTTCCCTAGAGCCCCTATAGGAAGTGTGGTCCTAATGACACCTTGATTTTCGCCTTCTGGCCTCTAGAACTATGTGAGAATACATGTCCATCATTTTAAGTCACTGAGATTATGGTAAAAATAGTTACAGCAACCCTAGAGACTGAAATTATTCTTATTGAGATGTGATTGACATATAATATTGTATTAGTTTCAGGTATACAACAAAATGATTCAATACTTGTATATGTTGTGAAATAATCACCACAGTGAATCTAATTAACATCCACCACCATACACAGTGATTTTAAAAAATTATTTTTGTAATGAGGACTCTTAAGATTTACTCTCTTAGCAACCACCAATCTGTTCCTTGCATCATAGGTACTAAAATTCTTTACAGAGGTACCTCTGAAAGGAGTATCTGAAATATGGAATAGGGGTCCCAGAAAGTACTAAGGAAAGGTGTTGGAGTAGGGACAGAAGCAGTGAAAACCACATCATACAGCAATGTGTGATATAAATATGAAAAAGGAGAGTTAACAACAGTAACAACCCATACTTACTGAACACTTGCTCTGTATCATGCTGTTCTAAGCAGCATCCTTCAGAGGTGGTGTTGTGACTACCTCCATTTACAGATGAAGAAAGTAGGTGAACAGAGCTTGTGAAGAGGGAGAGGAAGAATTTAAACAGAAGCTAATGTGGCTCCATAGTTCATGCTTTCCCACCACGCTCTAGTCAGAGAGGCTCACACCCTGGGTGGTGACCAAGGATAAAGGTACAGGAAGCATGATGGCTTTGACTGGCTGCAAGATGTCCTAGGGAATTAGTCTAAGCAGAACAACAGTAGACGGGCCGACACTGTTTAGAAAATCAGCAGAAGCCTTGGCTGATGACCCTTCTGAGAGTGGCCTTGCCATTGATGGATGGGGAGGCGCCAGGCTTTCTGGATGGTATAACCCGAAGTCTGAGTGATAATGAAGACTCTGGAGTTATGTTCTCCTGTCAGGGATGCTGGAACTCAGACTTTTCTGGGTTGGTTAGACACCCAGATGGCACGTGCTAAGGCTGGCGGACTGGAGGCCTTCTGGAAGGCAAGGCAAAAGCAATTGTACAGTCATACGATATTCTGTAAGAAGAGCAACACCCCCAAAAAAAAAAAACCATGAAAAGAGCAAGAGAAAGGAAATGGCATAATAGACAGAAAGCAGTCCAATGGAGCTGCCCCTGCGCCCCACAAAAACTGTGGTCAGGAACCATCCTCAAATTCCTATCAAGGATACTGCAGGGTGTTGGGTAATTTAAGTCCTCTCCCAAATCCAGACTCTTCCCATGGCACAAGGTCCTTCAGGAGTAGTTACCTGCTCGTCTCCCCAGGCTTATGACCTTCTGGTTGCCCTTCCTCCTCCCGCCACGCTGAACGAGTTGCATAAAGGCTCTTAAATGAATCGAGTACTTTTCTACCTCCAGGTCGACATTGCTCTAATTCCATTCTCTCCTCTACTGCCTTCATCACCCCATCCCCATTTGTTTTCTGGAAAAAAAATATCTACTGAAGTCCTTATTCTTAGGTCACAGGGAAGATGTCAACAGCTCCAGGAGGCTTTCCTGCTGGCTAGGTGTCCCTCTCATATGCTTCCACTGCGCTCTGTTGACATTCATTATCTCTATGACCTTGAGGAGGTCACGCATCTTCTCCAAGTGTGTAAAGTGACACTAGCAGTACCTGCTTTGCAGAGCCACTGTCAAGATGAAATAAGATAATGTATGTAAACAACTAACCATAATGTTGGTTCCTGGGATTTGTTCAGTGAATAGGAACCAAATTACTGTTCTTGCAGTTGTTCTGCTGTTGTTGCAAATATCACATTATATAACAATTGTTTATTTTTCTGCCTTCCCCAATAAACTATGATAAGGGAAGGAATTGAATTTTCCATTTTGTTGTATTGCCTGTATCAAATACATTAAATACTTATAGTAAGTGTTTAATGTATTTAATGAATGTGTTTTGAGATATGCAATGACTGGTTGAGTATATAGTTTAAAAGTATGGAATGAGCCGGTTTGACTCAGTGGATAGAGCGTCAGCCTGCGGAGTGAAAGGTCCCAGGTTCGATTCCGGTCAAGGGCATGTACCTTGGTTGCGGGCACATCCCCAGTAGGAGGTGTGCAGGAGGCAGCTGATCGATGTTTCTCTCTCATCGATGTTTCTAACTCTCTATCCCTCTCCCTTTCTCGCTGCAAAAAAATCAATAAAATATTTTTTTAAGTATGGAATGAATGAATAAATCAATGAACAAATGAATAAAGTAGAAATTCCTGCTTGCGTCATCATGTACTCCTTAGACAGATCTAAATCACCCCTGCCACACCACACCTCCTCTCTGGAAAAAGGAGCTTCAAAAATTATTTTCCCAAAATTTAGATTCACCTGTGTTTCTTGTACCTTCCTCTCCAACGCCTCTCACCCTTTCTCACCTCTGAGCTATGCAGAGCCTGGGAACAGTCTCCTCAACCCACTTCTATAATGTTGACATTTCCATGACATTTTTCTGTTGAATCATATATTAGTCTTTCTCATCTCCCCTATTAATCTGAAGCTCCTTCAAGAAAGTCATTTGTCTGTTTTTAACATGTTCCCAGAACTAAAAAGAATGCTTTGGAGTAAGTTAGACCTCCATTTGCATCCTTAGTGTTTGTTACCTAACAGCTGAGTAGCCTTGATTAAGTTACCTGGAACTCTCCACCTCAATTTCCTCATTTGGAACTTGGCAATAATAGCATCTACCTTGTAAAGCTGTCATTAGCATTAAATAAGATAGGGTCCACAGCGCCTTTCACAGTTTCTAGCACTTATTAAGAACGCTATAAACGGTACTTGCAGCGAAGGTGCCTAATATAACAGGGTTGTTTCCCTTCAGGAAAACAGAAACTTTTCTCAAGACACATTTTAACCATGTCCAAATTAAATCTATTTTAAGTCTGGAAAACATTCCCTATTATTTGCTGAATTGAATACATTGAGCATAAAAATTCAAGGGGTGCTGTACGTCTACGTGTGTTTGTGTATAAGTACATCTTAATAAAGAAATTGCTCCGAATATGTGTATGCCCAACAGCTCAACTATATTCACACTAAAACCCAAATGAATTCATGAACATTTTAAAGCCGAAATGTATAAAGGATAGAAAGCACCTGACTCCTCCCCTTTCTAGGGAACTCAATAAGGAGAGAAAGATCAAGACTTACGCAGTCTATATAGTCAGTACACTGCAGACAGAGCCTTATAGCTGCCTTTCAGATTTGAAAGTATTACTGTTTTCTATATAAACCCACATTTTCTGAATCTTCAATCTCCTGAATACCTGTCAAATCAGAAACCAATCTTAACAATAGCAGAGGGGTACCTGGGTGTACAGATTACTTTCAGAGCTGTGTGACTTTATGCCTATTGTTCTGATGTATTGCTGTAGGAATCTGCTCCATTGTCTGCAAACTGCCAATAAAGCATTTCTCATTGCTACATGTTCAAATGTCCTTACCGTTTTGAAGGACTTCTCTTCCTTTCTCTCCTTACTTAACTTTTGTTTGTAATTAGTGCTCAGACAAGAGGGTTTCTTTTTCTATTAAGTTTTAAACCCAATTTCTATTGTAATTTGAGATGGAATTGCCACTCCTTCCATTGCAATGGCTCTGAAGTAAAAACCCACATTTATTCTGATCTACAACATAGACAAACTCGATATACAGCCATTCATTCTCTTTCACAATTGTCTTCTTAAGGACTGACTTTGAAAGGGCAATAAATAATATGCTTGAAGCCCAGTAAGTGGATTATGAGAAAAAGGAAGGAGCAATGTTAGCTCAAGGAAAAGGTGTCCTTCCTACTCATCAGGCACTTGGCAACCTGGTTATGGTGAGGTGTTTATAGCCACCACTGCTGCCACCCTCATCTTAAAGGAGGAAAACTTTGTATGTAAACATACTGAGGCAAGGCTGCAAAACCGCTCGCTACCATGTGAGTTCCATGGGGACAGGAAATTTTGAGTTTTATTCACTGCAGAATCTCCCAGAACAGTAGTTGGCGCACAGAGGGCTCTCTCTACATCTGCTGAGTAAAGGAAGTATAGACCTTACCTGCCTGAGCACCAGATCCCGACAGGGAAACCCTTTACAACATCACTAAGCATCTAAAATTCAGTCCGACTGACAAGATTTCTGTCTACAGTAGAATCGGAAACAATAAGCCTCAGGTGGAAAAGAAAGGAGGGGGCAGATGGAAGACATCTTTACTTCTTAAAGCGATATCAGTGTTGGAGTGGATTCTGGCCCGATCCTGCAGGCCAGGCTGAGGGACCCCACTGGTGCAGAAATTTGTGCACCGGGCCTCTAGTATGATAATAAAGCACAATTTTCAGGTTTAATGTTTCATTCAATGAACATTAGATGCAGTCTGTCCTCAAGCACCTTACAATACAAAATGGAAGAAAAGGCAATGTGAAGAGGTCTGGATTTTTTTTTTTTTTTTTGCCTTTATTGTTGAATTACAGATGTCCCCTTTATCCACACTGACCCCCTCCACCCCATCGCTGTCCCCTCCCCAGAGTTTCACCCCACTATTGTCTGTGTCCATGGGTTATACATATATGCATAAAAGTTCTTTGGTTGACCTCTTCCCTCCTCCTCCCCTTGGATTTTAAATAGCATCACTCATTTGTGAGCTCTTACATTCACTCATCTCACAGAAACCTGCACTCCTTCTGCCTAACCTCTAAACCCTTCCCCTGACTCCCTAAAATCCACACTGGCTACACAGTAAGCAGCAAGTTGCTCTCATCCCCTCCCTCTGCCCCTGGAACAAATGCCCCCTGCAGCACACTCAAGGACACACTCCCCACCAGCTCCCCTAGAGCACCTGTTCCACTCTTCAGGAAGCAGACAGGGTTTCCTTCTGAAACCCTGAAGGAATATGTCATTCCTCTGCTCGGAACTTCCCAGGGCCCCTGACTTGGCTGGAAAATAAAAAACCACTAAAGTTCTGATCATTTTCCTGTCTTCTGGCTCCCTCTCTCATTGCCTGTGGAATGACAAATAAAAATTTTAAATAAGAGACTTAATTCTCCCTATTTAAAATAAATGAAGAGCCCTAGCCAGTTTGGCTCAGTGAATAGAGCGTCAGACTGTGGACTGAAGGGTCCCAAGTTCGATTCCAGTCAAGGATATATACCTGTTGCAGGCTCAACTCCAGCCCTGGTCAGGCCCATGTGGAAGGCAAGCAATCGTCTCTCCTACATTGATGTTTCTCTCTGTGTGTCTCTCCCTCTCTTTTCCACTCTCTCTCTCTCTCAAAAAAAAAAAAAATCAATGGAAAAATATCTCTGGTCAGAATTAACTAAAAATAAGAGGTCCTCCCTTCTTTATTTAGAGCATTTAAATTTAGAAAACTGGTCATTATAAGGGCTTTCTTCACACTTTAAAATGTACACAAATCCTTTTGAAAAGTAGGTAAGCTTCTTTTGAACATTATGGCCCAGGAATGCCTTTCCCAAAGACCTGAGAGTCATTTCTTTAAAATGAACACACATGTCCCCCATGTCCCCCAGTTTCTGCAGGAGAGCAGCAGCCTGACTTAGCTGAGTGCCTTGCTCCAAGTTGCAAAACTAGCCCCTATCATTAACATATGAGATGTTTGCTTTTCCTCTGAATAAGCCAATTAGCTCACACAGATGGTCGCCCCAATTAGCAGGTAAATGCAGGCTGAACTGTGTGTGACAAATGGTGCTGAGTCCTCTTCCTTGAGGATTAGTTATTGTTTACCCTGAACCCGTATGTAATGGGCTGCATCTGCTCAGCTATATAAAAAGGTGAGACTTCCTTCTGTCCACCATCTCCTAGTGATTGCTCATGATGCATATCACATGTGGCTCAATATGTATTCAGTAATAAAACTTTTCTCTCTCTCTCTCTCTCTCTCTCTCTCTCTCTCTCTCTCTCTCCCCCCCCCTCCATCCCTCCCTCCTATCTCTAGGTTGGGAGAACATTTTTTTAATTATATTTCTCCAACACCTACTAGTCTATCCCTTGTTCCTTTCTCCTTCAAGAAATAACCACCGCCTTTGCACTGTCCATTCCCTCTGTCCAGAATATTCCTCATCAAGTTCTCATGGCCCATTCCCTCTTCAATATGGTCTCTGCTCAAATGTCACATTAAGAGATAAGTCTTCCCTGACTACCCTATATCAAATGATATTCCTCAATCATCACCTCCTCTTCTAACCTGGCCTTATACATCCTCATAGCATGTATCACTGCCTGGTATATAATAATTGGTTTATAAATTCATTATCTGTCTCCCTAATGAAATCTCTACAAAAGTAGGGACTCTGAAGCAGGGGATTTCCCAGGGGTGAGGACGACGGAGCCCCTAGTGATAGGATGCTTGCATGCACGACTCCGGAGACCAGGTTCTGTGATGCAGGTCTAATTTTATTGCGGAAATATAGAGGTATTTATAGCAGAGGTGGCCAATCATGGAACATATTCTTAGGGAGCCAATGAGCGTAAAGGTCAGGGTACAGTGTACGTGGCTGTAGGAGGGGCTCAGGCGGGCGTTGCCATCTTCCTGGTTTGCCAGAAAGATCTGAACTGCTGGAGTGAGCTCACAGCATTGCATCAGCCTCTGCACCGAGATAAACCTCCTGTGCTCTACCTACAGGACTCTTTGTGTTTTGTTCACTTCTTGTATCCCCAGAGCCTAGAACAGTCTGGCACCAACAATATTAGTTAAGTGAATAAATGAATGATCATTATTAATTATGCAAAGAAAAGGAGGTTTAAATAAAGTGCTATTAGACTGAGCCACATTCCCCTGCAGAGTTAGAGCTATGAAAGAGCTAAGCTTTCAGCTACAGAAATACCTAAGTAAGAATTTACTGTGGCCCAGTGCCTTTTATCACCCCATATCTTCAGACTTTTAGCTGGTGACAGGGAGTTGTCATGCTTATGCAGCAATATTGGTACATATGGTCTTTGCTCAGTAATCAAATTATTGAGGGATGAAGGGGGAAGAAACTGATCTTTAATAATAAAAAGTAAAAGTAAATACTGAATAAATGTTCTTATATTTTAAAAAATGTTGCTGGGTTTGAAGACAAAGTAATTTGAGGAAATTTGTCATCTATAAATGTATGCGATTCCAATCGGAATCTCTGTGTAAATTGTTTCTAAATGTGGCAAAACAATTGATCTGAAAAATTAAGCAGGTAAAATAATTCTTTTAAAAATACATTAAATATCCTAAAGCTGTCATTACAAAACAAAGCTATCTTAACTAATAAAAGCGTAATATTGAAATTAACCGTTTCTCTGGGACGGGGTAAGCCACGCCCACCAGACAATCAGAGCGACTATATGCAAATTAGTCCAGACAACGTGGCGGCCGCCACGCACGGACCTGAGTAAACGGCAGCTTTCATTGCGGCAGGAGTGAAAGTGAAACTGAGCCCGCTCTGCTTATCCTCAAGCAAAACACAAGTTTGCAACAATATAACAATCATAGAATCCTCGGGAGCTGAAGGAAACAGCAGGCCTGGCCTGAGTCTAAGAGTAACATTGTGTCATTATAGACACCGCGAGGTGAGGTGAAGCAGAGAGGAGGTTTCGTTACATGTCTAGGCCCCGGCTTAAAGGAACAGCATCAATTATAGAAGATAAACAAACCCCAGAAACCTGCGTCCAGCCAGCCTTGCTGGGACATTGGGTCAATGGGAGCTGTGGGCAGCCTTAAAGCCTGAAAGCGCCAATCAGCCCGTCACCCACACTGGCCACAACCCAATGGGGTGAGGGACGTTCCTGGGGGGGTTTGGCCAGCCTGGAGACAGCCATCAGCCCCTCACCCAGGCTGGTCAGGCACGCCAGCAGGTGGACATCCCCAGAGGGGTCCCAGACTGTGAGAGGGCCCAGGCCAGGCTGAGGGACCTCCCGAGTGCACAGAGAAGCTGCAGGGCAGAACAGCGCAGGACCCAGGACCCGTGAGTGGGAAAGAGGCGGCAGGGTTGGCAGCCTGCGTAGCGGCTCCCCAGGCCCTTTGAGGGGCACCGGGGAGCAGGTAAGAGGTGGCAGGGGCTCGGCGGCCTGCTTGCTGGCTGCCCAGGCCCTTTGAGGGGTATCGGGGAGTGGGGAAAGAGGCAGCGGGGGCATTTTGGCCTGCTTGGTGGGTGCCCAGGCCCTTTGCGGGGCACCGGGGAGCAGGAAAGCAAGGCTGCAGGGGCCGGGGTCCTGCTTGGTGGCTCCCCAGGTCCCTTCCAGGGATCAGGGAGCAGGAAAAGGCTGGCCTGACCACAAGGCGGGGTTTTCCCTGCTTTCTGGTGTCTGGAGGAAGATGGGCAGTAGGCAAGCTTGGGAGGCAGGCAGCATCTAGCCCTGGCCACAGCTCAAAAAAGAGAACAACATGCAGGAGAGGGCAAAGAGTCTCAGAGATCAACATAGGGGGGGTGCCTGCTCCAAGCCTGGGGGCAGGCCCCCGGCAGGTAGACACACACAGGAGGACTGCTCTGAGCCTCAGATGTGGCTGGGGGCAGGTCCCCAGTGGCGACACATATACACACACACACACACAAACACACACACACACACAAAAGGCGCCTAGCAGACTGGGGCCATCATAGGACATCCACTGAGGAGTTCCAGACTATGAGAGGGGGCAGGCTGGGCTGAGGGACCCCCACTCCCCCCCCCGCCCCCGCCCATGCACAAATTTCGTGCACCGGGTCCCTAATATATATATATGCCTAAGTACCATTCGACAGTTTGACGGGTAGCTAAGATGTGCACTGACCACCAGGGGGCAGATGCTCAGAGCACAGGCATGAAAACATGGAACAGACTGATGAATCTCAGAGTGGAAGAGGTGATCAGGGAGGGCAGGAAGAAATTAACCAAAGATCTTTCATGCATACTTCAGGCCCAATGTACAGATTTGTGCACCAGTGGGGTCCCTCAGCCTGGCCTGCAGCCTGACACTCCCCAAGGGGTCCTGGATTGCAAGAGGGTGCAGGCCAAGCCAAGGGACTCCACCAGTGCACAAATTCGTGCACCAGGCCTCTAGTTTATTATAAATATATAGAGGAGATGGTTCCTCTAAGCTTAGAATATATGGGCATAAATTAAAAGAAAAAGAAAGATGCGATGTAAAAATTGATTTTGGGGGAAAGACTGCAGTAATATGACAGATCTAGTTTAATATATTGACTATATAAAGAGATCAAACAAACAGATAAGAAAAACACTAAAATCTCAAAAGACAAATGATCAAAAGTCAAAGCAGACAAGTCATGAAACAGGAAACACATCCAGCCAAGAAACATGTGCACAGATTCTGGCACTCGTCCTGGATGCTGCTCCTGGTGTCCAGTCCAGCGAGCTCAGGTTTCACACTTCCTGACAGCCGGTAATTGGCCTCTGTTTTGGACTTCAACTCTGCCCTTGCTTTTGAGGTGGAATATGATGTTTCATTGCCACTGTTTCTGTTCTGAGTTCCACGCAATCTCAGGTCTCAGCCTTGCTCTGCCCTTTTTTTACAGAAGGGATAAGAATACTACAGGAAATCTGTACTTTGCTCTACTTTTATTTTGTTATTTGCTCGTTCTGTGCTGCTATATAAAGGCCTATACTTTACTTTTCATATACAACACCCAAACAGGTGAAGAATAAGGTGCACAAGGCACAACGATCCCTGTTATGATGTTGCAAACACATAGTTGGGGCTCAGAAGTTTCTAGTAAGAAAGGAAGGGAAAAAGGGAAGAATCTATGCAACACTTCAATTTAAAGTATCCAGAGCAATTATGAACTCCAGGATGTTGTAAATCTACTAGGCACTACGGCAGAGTTTTGGGGACTTAGAATCTTTTCAAGACTTTATGAAAAACTATTATTGATATAAAAATGTTTTTAAATTGCAAAATAAAACTAATCATTAATGTTTCATCTAATAATTAATTATCTAAAAATGTATTATGGTGACTCATTAACTTTAAATTGTAGTATTATATACAACCATGTCCAAAGAGTTTGTACATTAGATGATTTTACTACAAAAGAATCCAAAAGGTAGCTAATAGCAAAAAAAATTATAGCCACACATAAATTAAATGTTATTCATAAGAATATAATTTCAAAGCACATTTATAAAAAATATTTCCAAATTTTTCTATCAAAAACCCTATCTAATGTTGGATTGTCAGTACATTAAACATATTTTTTATGGGGTGACTGAAGCCTCAAAAATAAGAATGCTTAAGGCTGCAGAGGTCTTCAACCGCCCTAGAGCCACATTGGAAATTCAGACATGTCCAGGAGGCGGCGAGGGTTCAATTTGTGTAATGGAACTCACCTTGAAGAAAGGAATATTCTGTTACACAAGTCCGATGCGCAGGTGATAGACTGCAGCTGAAGAGTGATTTTGTAATAGCGCAATAAAGTGCTATTAAGATTGCCCTCAGACCCAGCTAAAGCCTGGGCAGGGGGAGAAAGCCTGCAATAACATGGCAAGTTTAAAAAAAAATAACCACGAGTGAAATCTCTAACGGGGAGTGTGCATACAACCTAGCACACATGGTGGAGGAAAGTGTTGGCTACACTTCAATATGTAGCTGTCAGAGAGCTGCTTTGACACTTTGCCCGTGAGCAGGAGCGGGGCCATGTTTCCAGATCTAAAGGGAGGCCTCCAGTGACACAGGAGCACTGCGGTGTGGGCACTAGGCCAGCTGTTGCCATGCTCATCAGCCAGCCTGGGAGCTGCGGCCAGTTACAGGCGGAGAGAAAAGAATGCCTGCACGGGGAGTGCTGAGCTCACAAACACACCTGAAAATCCCACAATACTGGAACAGTCACACAAAGAAATCTGTAAGATGATGATGATGATGATGATGACGACAGCGACGACAGCGAAGAGGAGGATGATTATGACAATGACGACAACTCCGTAATACTGGTTGGTGAGGCCTAGAGAAACATAGGCTGGATAGGGAACTCTATCATCGACACAGAGGCACGAGAGAAAAAATGCTGAGAGTCAAATGGTCAGCCTTGCCATGCTATTTCTGAAAGAATAAGGTACTCAACCTGTGGGGAACTTTCAAAGGTTTATCTTCTGCTTTTATCCTTCCCAGGATTGGTTTTTGCAAACTCACAGTAAAATATTAGAACTCATTCGACAAGGGCACCACAAGGTGTTCCCAGTGAAAACAACTTCACTTTCCCACGTTCTAATTTTGTTACACCAAGCGATGCATCATCCACTTGGAAAAGAAAAGAAGGCAACTCCTTCAGAGTGAAGGCTTCCTTAATAACTGAAGAACCGTTTGCTCTATGCAACGACATGCAGAGAAGGAGAAAGATCAAATCTGCAAGATTCCGAGGCCTTGTTGTGAAACAGGCTGGGACACACACATATCCTGTGAAGTCCCTTTGTGTTCATTCAGAATTTGAATATTTTAAATCTACTTTCCTATGTGCAAATGTGATCAGTCCTGGAACAATGGGATGCCGCTGCTGGACAAGGAGACAGAAAGCATCACACAGCCAAGTGTAAGCTCTACAACAACGACACTGTTATTTCAGCTGCTTTATTTCTTTTTTTCTCTCTGAAACATCGGATAAGACTTTCCTCTGTATGTGAATAAAAATGAAATATGCACTGCATAGGCAAGCATAGACTTAAATTCACATGGAGAAATGTTTCTATTTCTTTATCAGGTAGAATCGCTGTGCTAAAGCTGAGTGGATTCTCTCAAGATTCTCTTTCAACCACTTCAGAATGTCTCTCCTTTAATTTTAAGGTGCATTAATAACACAATATGTTTTAGACTTGATCCAAGAGATTTTAAAAGATGTACTGATGCCTTCAATAGACAGCAGATGGATCTGAATTCTCTTAGCTACTTAAGAAATACATATATATGTGAATTCCACTTACAACAGAGCCTGTGTTTCCTCCATGATAATTGAAATGCTGAAAATAAGTTACCAGAGATAAATTTCTCTGGATTTATTGGAAAGCTCACACATAAATTAAATGTTATTATATTAGGCCAAAGTCAAAGAGAAAGGAAAAACTAAAGCAATCTAACTTTTCCCGCATGAAAAAAAAAACATAAAACTCTATTTCAAAACAATATGCTGATTAACAGTGACATTTCCCAGCCAAATAAAAATGCAGCATCGTTGTATAGTGGGAAGAGTGTTACTGGCCTCACAGTGAAAGTCTTGTATCCCAACCTCACTCTGTTCTTGCTAGCTGATACGCTGTGCCAAGTCTCTTAGGTGCCTTATTAAATAAGAAGTGAATTCTATCATCTTTAAAGAGGTTCAACTCTAACATTTTATGAATCTATGAATCTCTACAAATGGAATCAATGTACAAGAAAATGAGCCAAACAAAAGAAAGCATAAATGTATTAAGGATGGTAGAATAACTAGCGGAGAACTGTACACAATTTACATTGAAATGACAAAACCTTTTGTACTTTTACAATCTCATGAATAATATATAATCCATTCTCCTCTGTGTAAAACACACTTTATAGAATTAGAAAGTAAGGATGACCCTCAAACCAAATACTCTATTCTATTATACATAAGGAATTTCAAAGTGATTTAATTTGGGGTGATGTTTCAAATCTTGGGAAATAGGACAAAATTATTTAACATTATTGCATCCAAGATTTAAGAAATAACTTCATCTTCACTTAAAAATATAAAGGATTTCTAAAGGAATTTATGAAACTTTCCTCCAGGCAATCATATTATGCTTCATATTATATTGCATGACATCAAGTTTAACACACACTTTTTATCACATTTTTACACTTTTGAAACTAGGATATGTCTTCTGAGTGATAGCATCTTAAATACAGGGTGGGTAAAGTAGGTTTACAGTTGTTCATATAAAAATAATATAATCTAAACTAATAAAAGCAAAATAGTAAAATTAACCATTTCTCCGAGACAGGGTAAGCCACGCCCACCAGTCAATCAGAGCGGCTATATGCAAATTAGCCCAGCCAACACAGAGGCCGCCACTCACGGACCTGAGTAAACGACAGTTTACATTGCGGCAGGAGCGAAAGTGAAGCTGCGCTCGCTCCGTTTAAACTGGCTCTAGCGAAACACAGGTTTGAAACAATATCACAATCATAGAATCCTCAGGAGCTGAAGGAAAGAGCAGCCGAGGCCTCACCACTAAGTAACATTGTGTCATTATAGACGCTGCTGCGAGGTGAAGCAGAGAGGAGGCTTCCTTAGTAGTTAGTAGGCTGGCTTAAAGGAACAGTGTATCAATTATAGGAGATAAACCCCAGGCCTTAAAGGAACAGCATCAATTATAGGAGATAAACAAACCCCTGAAACCTGCGTCCAGCCAGCCTTGCTGGGACATTGGGTCAATGGGAGCCGTGGGCAGCCTTAAAGCCACTCACCCAGCCTGGTCAGGCACGCCAGCAGGTGGACATCCCCC
>PVJC01028213.1:0-22714 GCA_004026665.1 Murina feae
GGAGAAACGGTTAATTTTAATATTTCATTTTTATAGAGTAGATATACACACACACACATATTTATTTTTTTGCTATTTATTTTTTTCTTTATTGATTAAGGTATTACATATGTGTCCTTATTCCCCCAGTGCCCCCATAGAAGCCCCATTGCCATAGTCAAGAAAATTTAACTCTATAAAGACTCAGCTAAGAACAGAGCTCAAAACTTATAAATGTTTTCATCTAGAGATGCAAGCTTTTCCAAACACCTATTAACAAAGTTTCACACCATGTTGGGAGCAGAGGAGTGCAATCATCATTCCTTTTACAGACAGGAGCATTGGATCCAAAAGAGCAGAGACAGTCTACTGGAGTCACCTGGTGAGGCAGCTGCAGACTCAGGGGTGAGGCTTGTGTTCTGCCTCCTGGCCCTTCCTTACTTAGTCCAACCTACAAAGAACTCTGCAACTCTAAACCAGACCATGTTGAAGGAAGAAGATTCATGCCTTAACCAGTTTGCTTTGGAATCGAGATGGTATTAGAGGCATACCAAGGGAAGGATCCAATGCTAATCTCCTCTCCTCACTTCTTCCCTTACTGTTTTGGACCAGTTCATTGCTATTTTTGTTGAAGTTTTTATGAGTGGCAGAATATACTATTGAAGGCTAAATAATTTCTTGGTAAACTCAAAATCAGTATTTTCACCCATTTGCTTTTCATCTGTGCTGCAGAGAGCTATTTAGGCATAAAGTAGAGATTCTCTCAACTCCATGGGAACTCTGGGAAACTTAATCCTATTGGATCAATCATGAGGTAAATTTGGAGTTTCTGTGCCCCAAAGAGGGAAAGCTGGTTAGACCTAGAGCACCAGCAAATGGAAGCTGTTGCATAGCCTCCGAGAGGTGTACTCCTGAATTTAGAGGACTATTGTAACCTATTCAGGGTTCCCCCTTGTCTGAAGTGTGACCTCTGTTGGCTGACTCACAATTGTGGAGGAACCACTTAATTTAGATGTCAGATTCTATGATCAGAAGTGGTGTTTTCCTGGATGACATATGGTGAGAGGTTCTAATCCATGTAAGACTCATTATTATGAGTTTCTGTTGTAGCTCTCATAGTAGTGCTTGACTTACCTGGGAATTACTCACGTAGCAGGCGCAGACACCTGAAACACAGCCGAGAAACCAGCAGGAAGCAAAAAGGCCTCTGGGTAGCCGATGTGGGCACCCCAAATTCACAGAGCTCCTCCTCCTCCTCTCTTAAAGTTAAAGATTATTGACTTTTATTTCACAAGCTTAATTCTGATCTACAGCAGGTTAAAACTGGTGCGCTCATGGGGGAGGGAGGAACTTTTAATGACAGAAACAAGAAGCTGGCTGCTTCATGGTGAGGGAGGAGACAGAATGATAAAAACACAGATACGAATGCAAAACATCATAATCTGAGGTAAGGACAAAGAGCTCTCCATAATTCCAAAGCCCAATAATTCATTATTTTTGTACATCACAGTTCAATGTTGAAGGTTATAATGATTTGTTCTACAAACATGTATGAGGAGCCTGAGCACTTCTCCACGAGGCACTGGCTCTGTCCTTATGGTGGGTAATAAGTTATGTTGGGTGAGTTTTATTTAGAAAAATAGAATAATACAACATATTTAGAAATATTTTCATAACAGTGAAAAATGCTCAACTGACTTGATTTACCAAGTTTTAGACTCTGATAATCTGGGAGAATCAATTATGTAGAATAGTTCATTTCCCACTGGACCCAATAAATGAGGCATTAATTATTTTAACATGATATTGTTCATAGTTTTAAATTAAGAGTGGTATGCATGTGTATTTTCTCAAGACACAGATGTCTGCTTTATCCTTTAATTATTTCCAACTCCTGTGACATTATATATTTCACAAGAATATTTAGGCAGCTTACTACGCCTTGGGGTGAGGAGACTGGGCTAGGAGGTGACATGTTCAAGGAAGGAGAAAGTAAAGAGACAGAATGAAGGACACAAGGGACCCTCCGTTGTTACCTGTCAATGGAGTCCCTCATTTTATCAGCCTCTCTCCACACTTCTCTCCCAGTTCCTCTTTCCTATGCGCGCGCGCGCACGCACACACACACACACACACACACACACACACAGCCCAAAATGAATAGATTTAATGGAATTAGAACAGAGGGTGGGGCTGTCTGGGGAGGTACCATGCATTTAAAATAAAAACAAATGCCTTTTGACTGCCAAGGCAGGAAATTTCTGCCCAACTGGAAGGGCTGGTTGCTGGAATGCAGGAATCCTTGAGGGGCCTTTCTGGAAAGGCCTGAGGAGGTGGAGGAGGCACGGCTGTGTGAAAGCAACTCCAAGTGTCCGCTGCTGCTGTGACCTGGCTGAGGAGTGAGTCAAGTTCACCAGGGGTGTCAGGACAGTGAGATGAGTCTGATCCAGCAGAGGGGGCAGGTAGATTGTTACCACATTTTGGCAGGGTCACCACTGTGTCAGGAAACACAGTGGACCCAAAGATGATTGAATTGAACAACAGAGAAGTGTCAGAACCAGAGTCAGGCCTCTCCTCACTCAACTTACTTGATCATTGTACCTTTAGTACTTAGCATGAGGTGTGCTCAATAATGCGGAGTGAATGACTACATGAATGAATGGACTTAAGACTAACTTCTTTGTTAGCATCTTACCATATAATAAACTATACTTGCTATTCCTGATTTAAAGCATACACACACACACACACACACACACACACACACACACACACCAAGTAACAAAGCAAACAGCCACCCTGAGAACTTCTCGCACAGTGAAGTCCACGGAAATTAATCAGATGCTAACACTGGGAGAAGTCAGGCAAATTATCTTCACATTATTATTGCTCACCACTTTACAAAAGTTTCCATAGAAAAAAATTTATTTTTTTCCTACCTAGTAAACAGTTTGGAGGTTTCCTGTTATTACTTTATTTACCCTTAGTAATGAAGTGCACACTCAGAAGTTGATGGTTAGACAAGTTTTACCCTGAGGAGTTAGCAGTCTAATTATAATGAAGACAAACAAGCATAAATACACATAAGTGCTTCTCTCATGAAAACACCCTGCAGGTAAGGCCTCTGTTGTGTGGCTCCCAAACACCCTATCTTTAACGATGGTGTGCTCTGGTACCTGTGGTATGGGCTGGTTGCCTTTATGGAGGTGGCTCTGCCTGCTTGGAGCCTGTCCTTTGAGCCCACCGGTAAGATGTAGCTGTCCTTCCCCACTGTTCTCTGGACAGCACTTTGTGGTGTTCACAGTAGCCAATTGCTGCCAATATTCCACCAGGGAAGGAGCTTGCACCATGTAAATCCACTATCACTAAGCGCACTGATAGGTCCTATCGCCTTTTTAGAGTAAGACTTTGTATATAAAGCTTGGCAAACCCTTTCTGTAAAGGGCCAGAGAGTAAATACTTGAGGCCTTGCAGGGAAGTTTCTGTCCCAAGTACTCAGTGCTGCCATTTCATAATGCTAAGGCAGCCATAGACACACATACATGAACGGGTGTAACTGTTCCATTACAATTCTTTTTGTATATTAACTAGAGGCCCAGTGCATGAAATTCATGCATGGGTGGTGGTGGGGGGGTCCCTCAGCCTGGCCTATACCCTCTTCAGTCAGAGATCCCTCTCACAATCTAGAACCACTGGCTTCTAATCACTCAGCTGCCTGCCTGCCTGATGCCCCTAACTGCTCTCCCCTGCTGGCTTGATCACCCCCCACTCCTAACTGTTCTCCCCTGCCAGCCTGACCCTCCTAACTGCTCTCCCCTGCTGGCCTGAATGCCTCTAACTGCTCTCCCCTGCAGGTCTGATCCTCCTAACTGCCTAACAGCTCTCCCCTGCCAGCCTGATCCCCCTAACTGCTCTCCCATGCAGGCCTGATCCTCCTAACTGCCTAACTGCTCTCCCCTGCCAGCCTGATCACCCTAACTGCTCTCCCCTGCAGGCCTGATCACCCCTAACCACCTCTGCCTTGGCACCGCCATTGTGGCTTTGTCCTGAAGGACATCTGGAAGATGTCTGGTCTAATTAGCATTTTACCCTTTTATTAGTATAGATTTTTAAAAATAATAGTTTATTGATTTTTAGAGAGAGAGAAAGGGAGAAGAGAGAAATCTCAATGTGAGAGAGCTAACTCTTGTACACCCCTGGGGATTGAGCTTGAAGCTTCTGCATGTGCCCTGACTGGAAATTGAATTGGCAACCCCTTGGTGCATGGGATCAACTGAGCCACACCGGCAAGAGCTATAATTTTTCTTTTTTAGACAAAAATTGGCACAGGGGTTGGTTGTGGCTTGGGGTTGGGGGACGGGCTATAGTTTGCCAACTTCTGTTCTAGATGAAGTAATCTCTTCATGATTACATTATGGTGCAAGTTCCTTATTGGAGTACCACTGGACAGGTGACCTATGAATGGCCATATTAGGCAGGCTCCTAAAGCCCATTCATCTGTTGCTGGTGAGAACTCCAACACAAACGTTGAGATGAGGGATATAACTTCTCTCCACGGATAAAGATTTCACCAGAGTCACTACCACCCCTTGACCACATTGCCTTTTCTCCCAAACTCACCAATGATTTTACCACCATTACCAACCTTATAAATTTATCTAGTAAATTCGTAATGACCACTGTGCCCTTGCCCTATTTCCTTCTCAATCTTCTACATTTCTACTTCCCTTCTTGCCTCTCTCTTTCTTCTAGTTCTCTGTTCTGGTTAATTTAGTTTTGGCCAGTCACCAGCTCCCACTTTCTACCACTAACTGCTTCTTCTACTAATATCTCCTGAGGCAGATGCTCTTTTTCTCACTTGTCATCTCAAAATGGCCAGGGACAGGATTTTTTGGTCATATTTCTTCCTGTTTAGGTGTCCTGACCCTGTCTCTGGAGTTCTATGCTATTTAGATCTTCTATCTCTTACTCCCCTGAGCCCTCATACTTAAAGACTTTCTTTCATTTGTCATAAAAAGACTCTATTAAAAAAAAAAGACTCTATTCTCCAAGAATAAGTTTCCATGCTTCTTATAGCTAAATGCTTCTCTCCCTTTCTGTCTAGTTTTCCCCTGAGCTTACCTCTAACATTTCCTAAATTGTTCCTCTGGCCTCATGATCTTCTCTTTTGGGTAGCCATCAAGAAGCACCAATGGCCCAGCTGGCATGCCTAAGTGGTTGAGTGTTGATCTATGAACTAGGAGGTCATGGTTTGATTCCTGGTCAGGGGACATACCCGGGTTGCAGGCTTGATCCCCAGTGGGGTGTGTGCAGAAGGCAGACAATCAATGATTCTTTCTCATCATTGATGTTTCTATCTCTCCCTCTCCCTTTATTTCTGAAAAAAAAATATTTTTTTAAAAAGCACCAACATTTTCTCTGTATGAACAGTTATTTAATTGACTTATTTTGTCTCTTTCTTGTTCCATTCAGGTTCTTTGACACTGAATCTTTGGTTTGTACTCTCACAATCAAAACATTGAATCATAGTTTTTTTGTTTGTTTGTTTTGTTCCAGGAGCCAACCTTCTCCAATAGGTTGACAGAGGTTGGCTTTTTTTTTTTTAAAAAAAAAAAAACACACCTTGAGCTCAAAGGATCTAGTTAGTGTGTGGCACCTGCTGTATGTTGTATAAACTTATTAGCCTGAGGACTGTACAGATCCACCCCTCAGACCCATGATTTCTTGTAACTTGGCAAAGACATTCTCAGAATAGGCAGTGGTAAGGCTCCAGAGGAGTTATGTGTCCCTTGGCCAGCTAGATTCTAGACAGGATCTGTCTTCTCTCCCTAGATGGGTATTGCCTCCACCATTATAATATCTACCCTAACTTCTTTGAGCTGAACAGTCTGCCTTCTGGACTCTGGAATGTTGTGCCAGATTCTCCTAGAGAGTCTGGATTGTAGATATCCATAGAATGGCTTCATGTGGCAGAGATCAGATAGGGACGGTGAGGGAGGCTTTGACTTCTCCTCTTTTCCTCCCAATGGTGAGATGCTTTGGATGGAACATAAACACTTCCATGGGCTTTCTTTAAAAAAAATATTTTTATTGATTTCATAGAGGAAAAGAGAGGGAGAGAGATAGATAGAAGCATCAATGATGAGAGAGAATCATTAATTGGCTGCCTCCTGCATGTCCCCTACTGGGAACTGGGCCCAAAACTCAGGCTTGTGCCCTCAACTGGAATCAAATCTAAGACCCTTCAGTCCACATGTTGTTGCTCTATCCACTGAGCCAAACCAGCTAGGGATTCCATGGGATTTCTTGTCATTGATTGGCACCACTATGCACCTATCACTGAAGCCAGAAACTCAGGTGTCAACCACTTGATGACACCCTCTTCCTCATCTGCTCACATCCAATCCATCACAGAATCATGCCATCATAGGCCTTAGTACCTACTTCCTTTCCTCCCAGAGCCACTTTAGTTCAGTTGACCATCTGAACTAAATCCATTCTTTTGGATTACTATAAAAACTATTTTCTCTGGTCTTCTTGCCTCCAGTTAAAACCCTAGTAATCCCTAATCTCCACTGTATCCAGAGAGAGACCCTTTTACAATGCAGATATGATCTCTCAATGGTTTCTCATATTTTTCATGTTAATGACCAGATTTCTTAGCCATTCCTGATCTGTTCCTTGGTAACCTTCTCAAACTCATCACTCACTTGCCCTTACTTACATTTCTTTGTCTCTGTCCTTGCCCACTTTTTATTCAGGTTCCGGATCAGGTGTCTTGTATTCACATACCATGGATGACCTTCCGCTCCTCTTTAGAGGGTGGAGTAGGGTATCTGTTAAAAGCACAGTCTCTGAAGTTGGACTATGTGCAGTTACCAGCTTTGCCACTTACTTTCCACATGACATTGGATAAATTACGTACCCTCTCAGGTTCATCCTCTCTCTCTTTTTTGAAAATGGAGTTGATAAAAAGGTTACCTATCTCATAAAGTTATGAGGATTAAGTAAATTGATATACATAGAGTTCATAGAACAGCATCTGACATGCAGCCAAGACTCACTATACTTTAGTTATTATTATTGTTCTCATTGTCATTGTTATTGTCTCTTTCAGTTTGGGATTAGGTGCCTCTCATATATACTCCCATTATATTGCTTTTTACCTTTATCTAGCACTTACCACATTGTGTTGTAAATTCTCTCTTTGTCTCCCTGTGAGACTGTGAACTTTTCCTTCATTGAACCCAAATGAGCAACACAGTGCCTGACACAGAACAGATGTTCAGAAAACACTTCTTGATTTAATGGATGAATACAAAGCAAAAATCTTAAATTCCCTATAAAATGAAGTAGTACGATGAAATAAGAGAAAAATACATGGAAAAAATACACAAAACTTTAGGACAGATGTACTTCTCTCCTTACCAAAGATACACATGTGTCCTCTACACCATCAGAAACTGGAGCTCTTTTGTTTTTTTGCCTCAGCATTATCAGCTGTCGCCTTCAGTCTCTCCTTGGTCTATTATTGTGGATGATCAAGAGTTGATTTATCCACCAAAACCCTTTTTCCTCTTCTCCTTTGTTAATTCCAGGCTCAAGGCCATTCTGAGGATTTCAAAAGGCCGATCTCTGGAAAAATGAGGTGTTAGAGGCAGATCTCAGGATCACTGTTTAGAAAGGAATGGGCCCTTAACTTTTCAAACCCTCATAACTGAAAACCAGTGTTATTAGTTCAATAATCTAAGGCTTGTGATTCCTGTAGTGAAATTCATTGGTGGTAGTGGCCACAGCAGAATTCATTGAGTTAAGCTCCTTGCTGCACATGGCACCATGATGGGCACTCTGGACGGTACTTGTTTCCTAGAAGTTGGATTTTGCTGGACATCTTCTAACAAAGCAGTGGCATGCACTGCTTTGGAAATAGGTAGTTCATGTTTAGATGTCTTCAAAGAAGGGATCAAATGACTATTGGACAAGGGTGTTGTAGAGATGGGTGGGGTGAGACAGTTTCCCTTAGATTCTAAGTAGGATGTAACCAGTGAAAAATGCTGGAATCATTCAAATATTCTTTCAACAAATATTTATTGAGCACCAACTGTCTACTGGACACTGTACTCAGTCCAGAAGACCCCAGAATAAATAACATATGCTGTGCTTTTCAGAAGCTCACAGTCTAGAACAGTCTGTCTGGAGGCAGCATCACCACATGATGCTATGCAGGAGAGTCACATCTTATTCGGAGATTTACTCCAAAGTCAGCATATAAAGTGAAATGACAAAGTCTAGAAAATCACTTCCTCAAAAATCCCCTAAATCAACTCCAAGAAACTTCCTTTATTTTTTCTTGGCATTTCAGCTAAAGTTTCTTTCTTTCTTTCTTTCTTTCTTTCTTTCTTTCTTTCTTTCTTTCTTTCTTTCTTTCTTTCTTAATTCTTTATTTCTTTCTGTTTTAAATGAAGCTTAGGTATGTTTTGTAGAGAGTGGGAAATAAAAATATATCTTTCTCTTTTTATTTTTTAAATGTTTTCTTTTTCTCTTTCTGTTTATTGAGCATGTGCAGTTAAATCCATGCAAGTTAAATGTGCATACGAGGCAGCCCTTCGGTTATCCCTCCAATGGAACTTTATAGGAATGTATAAAGTGCTCTAAAAGCACAGAGGGAAAATGTTCTAACTTTTCCTAAGGAAATCTAGGAAGGGTTTACTGAGGAGGTGTTGTTTGAACAAGTGAAAGGTTAAGACACAGTGAATAGCATGAACAGAAGCCTATAGCTATGGGAGAGCATAGTTTCTTCATGATCTAGAGTTTATATTTGAGGCAGGACTGATGACAGTGGAGAAAGTGGGGAGTAATAGGAAATGAGAGGTTCATCAAGGCAAGACCATGAAGGGATCAAAACATACCATGGGGCTGATACAGATGAATAAAAGAGTGATCAGGAACATTGTGTCCACTCTCTGGCAGCTCACTAGCCCCCACACACCCTTCTCACCACTTCCCTTTACTGTTAACTACTTCCTGAAATGGCCAGATACATTATTCTTCATCTCAGTCCTGTTGTGCTACTTCTGACTCATAAAGAGTTATTTTCTAGCTGAAGACAAGGATGTGTTTCTATTTCCTAAGACTCTTTCATCTAAGCATCACCAAGTCATTTGGAGACATTGAATCACTACTAATCTCTATGATGGCCCTAGCTGTAGGTGGGTTTCATGGTTTATTTAATAGGCTGTGGCACAGCTGATCTCAGAGAACCAAGAAACCAGAGTTTGGCCTGGATGGGAGCCTTGAAGATATTCCACATTCTGCTTTGTCATTCAGACCATGAAATGGGCATCTTTAGGGACCATGAAAATATTGCCTTCTTCACTTCCCTGGGAAGAAAGAGAAAGTGAGTTCCATATTTAGACATCTCTGGAGAAACTGAGGAAATGACAATGAAATTTTTAGATTAGAATTTATTCAAGATAACTTAGATGTTATACTTAAAGCCTAGAGGGATTCTTTATTAATTATAACCAGATCAGGCCACATATGACAAGGAAAACAAAATAGCAGTGTTTTAAATAAAATAGAAATTTATTTTCCATCTTATCTAATAAAAGCATAATATTGAAATTGACTGTTTCTTTGGGACGCCTAAGCCACGCCCATCAGCCAATCAGAGTGGCTGTATGCAAATTAACCCAGCCAAGGTGGAGGCCGGCACTCATGGAGCTGAGTAAACAGGCAGCTTCGGTTGCAGCAGGAGTGAAACTGTTTGCCTGCTGGGCTTCTCTCTGCTCCAGGCAACAACATATTTGCAACATTGTCTCAATTATAGAAGCCTCAGAGTTGAAGCAGATAGGAGGCCCCATTACCTGCCTAAGCCTTGGCTTAAAGGAACAGTGTATCAATTATAGAAGATAAACAAACCCCAGGAACCTGCTTCCAGCCAGCCTTGCTGGGACATTGGGTCAATGGGAGCTGTGGGCAACCTGAAAGCCTGAAAATGCCCTTCAGCCTGTCACCCACACTGGCCACACCCCAATGGGGTGAGGGACCCCACTGGGGGGCTTGGCCAGCCTGAAAACAGCCATCAGCCCCTCACCCAGGCTGGCCAGGTACCCCAGTAGGGACCCAAAACCTGAAGGGACTGTGGGCAGCCTGCAAATGGCCCTCAGCCTGTCACCCAGGCTGGCCACACCCCCATGGGGTCAGGGTCTTCACTGGGGGTCTTGGCCAGCCTGCAAACAGCCATCAGCCCCTCACCCAGGCTGGCCAGGCATGCCAGCAGGTGGACATCCCCTGAGGGGTCACAGACTGCAAGAGGACACAGGCTGGGCTGAGGGACCCCTGAGTCCACAAATTTTTGTGCACCAGGCCCCTAGTTCAAATATAAAAAGTCTAGAGGTAAGCAGTCTAAGGTTGATAAAGTTATACACAGGGATTCAGATTTCAGTCTTACATAGTACTCTGTTATTCTCTGCATGTGATTTGCATCTCATGATCCTAAGTGGCTGCTCAAGCTCCAGCCATTGTACCCACATTCTACACAGTAAAAAGAAGGAAGGGACAATTAAGAAAGTGTGGGGGTGGGGTGGGGAATCCCAAGAGCAAGAACCCAAAGAATCCAGCTCTGTATCTGTGATCAGAAAAGCCTCTCTTTTCTCCTTGGTAACAAAGGAGAATCCTGTGACAGCTATAGGAGCTATTCTAGAGAGTCATTAACCCCCATACCTGTGTGATATGATTAGCACTGGTCTTATGTAAATGCTAGGGAAAGAAGGGATCATCCCATTTGCTAACACACTAGCTCTCCAGGTTTCTTGACAACATCAACATGGATGAATCCTATCTATTGATGTTTCATTCCCATAACATTCACTCATGCCATGCAGAGCCATAAATGTCAGGCCCATTATGGGGTGACTTCTTATTTCTTCCCTTTTCCTCAGACTCTCAGCTGTTTGAATGATGCACAAGAGGTAGCTGGCATTTTTTTTTAGCAATTGTGAATATGAATTTCCTCTGTACCCTAGACAATACATATACGCATGGTGACCAAAGACACAGGAGGAAAAGAGGAGAAGGAGGAGGAGGAAGTAGCAGTTCCAGTAGAAAAGTAATGCTGGGTGGAGAGGAAGAAGGAAGTGGGTGGGGCTGGCCCAGCCATGTACAAATATGTGAATGAATTCAGTTTTTTTCAGGGTCCTTCTCTATTATTGGACACAATCCCTTTCGCTTGTTCCCCATGTCCTCACAGCCCTCTAGTCACCTATCCTCAGGGTCCCCCTTAGCACAGACATGACCAATCTTTTCCTCCCTTTGACCCAAATAAAACCAACGTCTGCTGTACTATGTCTCCAGGGATTCACATGTGACAACACCTAAACAATGGTTAATAAATCATAGGCTCTCAAAATACGCTATATTTATCCACTCTTCCCAATGAGTTTGATAAGCTTATTCACTTTCATCATGATCAAGATAAGCATGTGCTCCTCCCAGAAGCCATATTTACACTGGAAGGGATTTCACTTTCAATAGAATCTTAGCAAAGGGAAAAGAATTAAGTAGGAGGTATCTTCTAAGGGCTAGGGCTGGGGTTCTGGGTCCTCAGCAAGAAGGAGGGAGAGGTGAAATGGAGGCTCACTTCCAGCACCAAACTGGTGTGTGCCTAGCTTCATACTAAGGGGTTGACCCACAATGAATAAAAATGTGAGTGGAGATTTAATGAATGGACAATTTACAAAACCATGGGGAAGATTGGGAGAACCAGGAAGGGATGGAGCAATGTGCAGGACAAACACAGTGGGAAACCTACCACCTCTCAGCCTGAAGGCACAAGGGGAAGGAGTGGCTATCAGCCCTGTGGAGGACTCTGGCTTCCGGAGAGGGGCCATTTGACAAGAGTTGTGGCATTGGAGGAAGAACACAGCCACTGACCAAATGCGGCCTGGTAGAAGGAACACATTCTGGAACTGTCTCTCTTCTCATCCTCCAATCTTTTCTCTGGCCTCCTATTGGTCAAACCCACTGGAAGCCAAAGGTACAAGAGGGTCTGGGTAATAGTCTGAAGAGATGAGCCTCCCAAGGGCATGGTAGAGAAGGGTGGAAAGTGGACCTGGAGAGGCAAAAAAGAAATGTTTTAGTACATAAACCTTTAGAAGCCTATACTTTAGGAGACAGACTGATGTGCATAGAAAAGGCAGTGCGATAGGCAATAGAAGACCAGGCAAGGTGACTTTGCTGGGGTAGAGATCCCCTTTAAGAGTTGAGGGAGATAAAGTTGGATATTTACTAGAATCAGTCAGTGGAGAATTTCAAGACTCAGGGTTGAAGAAACAAATAGTGCAGAGCATCCATCAAGGTCATTAATAGAATGTATTATCTGAGTTATTTTAAAAAACGATTTTTAGTGGCTGCTGGCAGGTCCTGAGTATTGTCTGGAGGACTCCAAATCCTCAGATCAGTTATTATCTAAAGCTAGAAGCCCAGTGCATGAATTCGTGCAAGGGTAGGGTCCAGCGGACCCCAATCGTGGCAAATTGGGACTGGACCTGTTGGGAGGAGGAAATGGTGGGAGGTTGGCTAGCCAATCTGCCATGACTGGGGCCTGGTCAGGGCTGGCCAGCCCCACCCCCATTGGGTCAGACCCAGACCTGGCTGTACCTACCCCCGTCAAGCCCCTCGGGGTGGGGGGCATAGCCTCAAGTCCCTCGTCAAGCCCTGCTGGGTGGGAGGCACAGCCTAAGATCCTCTGGCCGGGTGCCGAGGCGGGGGGTGCAGCTTG
Source organism: Murina feae (assembly GCA_004026665.1). Taxonomy (NCBI): domain Eukaryota; kingdom Metazoa; phylum Chordata; class Mammalia; order Chiroptera; family Vespertilionidae; genus Murina; species Murina feae. The sequence continues at coordinate 12,761 of PVJC01028213.1, forward strand.
AGGTCCCCTGTCAAGGCCCACCAGGCAGGGGATGCAGCCTGAGGTCCTCTGGCCTGGCACTGGGGAAGAAGGTGCAGCCTGAGGTCTCCGACCTGGCACTGGGGCAGGAGGCATGACCTGAGGTCTCCTGGCTCGGCACTGGGGTAGGGGGCAAGGCCTGAGGTCTCCTGGCCTGGTGCCTGGGTGGGGGATGCAGCCTGAGGTCCCCTGTCAAGCCCTGCTGAGTGAGAGGCATGGCTTGAGGTCCCTTGTCAAGCCGCACCAAGCAGGGGGCACAGCCTGAGGTCCCCCAGCCTGGCACCAGGCCAGGGGTGTGTGTGTGCAGACTCAGGTCCCCCAGCCTGGTGCTGGGTGGGGGGGGGGTGCAGTTTCAGGTCCCTTGTCAAGTCCCACCAGGTGGGGGGCACCGCCTAAGGTCCCCCGGCCTGGTGCTGGGATGAGGGCGTGGTTTGAGGTCCTCTGTCAAGCCCCGCCAGGCAGGGGGCACAGTCTGAGGTCCCCTGGTCTGATGTTGAGGCGGGGGCACAGCCTGAGGTCCCCTATCAAGCCCTGCTGGGCAGGGGGCATGGCCTGAGGTCCCTCATCAAGCTCCGCCCGGCAGAGGACGCAGCCTGAGGTCCCCTCGCCTGGTGCTGGGGCAGGGGGGGCTGCTGGAGATCTCCCGGCCCGGTGCTGGGGCAGGGGTGCACCCTGAGGTTCCTGTCAATCCCCTCAGGGTGAGGAGTGTGGCCTGAGATCCCTTGTCTCAGCCAGGTGCCATGCAACCTCAGGTCCCTGTTGTTTGGTTGTGACATTACGGCGTCTCGGCTAATTTGCATATTTCTCTATTATATAGATAGATAATAAATGCATAATATGCTAATTAAACCAGAAGTCCTTCCAGATGACCTTCCAGATGAAGCCATGGTGGTGGGGGCCAAGGAGAGGCAGCCTCAGTGGCGGTGGGGGCCAAGCCCCCTTGTACTAATTTCATGATCAGGCCTCTAGTTATCAGTAAAAGTAATTCTTCTTCCTTCCTTCCTTCCTTCCTTCCTTCCTTCCTTCCTTCCTTCCTTCCTTCCTTCCTTCCTTCCTCCCTTTCTTCTTTCCTTCCTTTCTGCTTTTTTTCCTTCCTTTTAGTGTTACTTGAGTCCTTTGCACATGGCAGGCACTGTTCCTGCCATCTGCTCCTGGTTGGTTTCTGTCTTGGGTGGCACTTCATCACTATTGCCCCATTCACTTTGTCCTGAAGATTAGCCTTTCCAGACCCTTTTTAGTGACAGTGCTGTTTCATTGTGGCTTGCTAGCAACCACTCTTGCTTAGGGTAGAAAGAAGAGAGATGTGAAGGTTTTTCAAAAGGAATAACCCATGTGGAATATTTAAGGTCAAGTGTGGACAGAGGAGCGAAGGGAAAGATCAGGATTCTGGAAACTCTGGACTAAAAAGGGAAGGCTGTGGGGCAACAAGGAAGAGGAATGTCTGTGCCATTTAGGTCAGTGTTATAGGGGTAGATGTATTTAAATGATAACTCATGTCGCTTCCCTTCCACTCCGTCCCCAAGAAATCAACACAAATATGAACAAAGAGTTATCTCAGCAGGTGAAGGTAGCACCTTCTCTCAGCTCTCCTGACTCAGAACTGACCTTCTTTTTAAATATTTAAACCAGGAATTCGGTAGTGTACCAGCCCCATTCAAACAGCCCTAGAACCATTAAGCAATGCTGACAGGCTCTTGGACACTTCACATGAATTTCTGGCAGTTCCCTTTGCCAGCATGCCTCCCTCCCTGTCTATAGGGACCTGTTTATCTTTCCCTCATCTGCCAATGATCAGTGACTGGATTTCATCATTTCTTTGGAGAACTACTTTTCAGACTGCCTCTTCTCTGCCCCTTGGAGCCACTGCTTCTTAATAACTCAGTATGTCTAGCCAGGTTATTCTGAAGTGTCATTGAGGCATCCCCCTAGATTCTAGTTTTTGTTAAGTAGCTACCTGTTTGCTGACAATGTATTTTATTGCTTTTACAATTTCTTCTCCTTTCTCTGATGAGTTGCAAATGTCAGTAGAGTCTCCATTTTGGTCTCCACTTTGAGCAGCACAATGGTCAAGAGCACTAATAAGAGACTGCCTGGCATTGTCATATGCTTCTTCTAGTAGCATCAATGTGATCTTGGACAAGTCACTAACCCTCTTTGAGCCTTAGTTTCCTCATCCATAAAATGGGAATGATAATATTTCCAAATTTTTTGGACTGTTGTGGGGATTAAAAGAGTCAATATGTGTAAAATGCTGGACCCTATGTCTGACCCACTACATGCCTTTATAATTATCATTGTTGGGGCTATTTTATGGACCAGGGCACAGTATAGGCTCCTTCAGAATACAGTGTGCTGATTTACTCTCTACACTGCTTTCTGTGCTTGGTTACAGGAGTCTTCTAGGCATAGAGGTGACTTGCAGTTCTAGGTTATCTCCAAGTAAAACTCTATTTTCTCAGGAGGAGGAGACTAGAGTAAGGTTCAAGCTCTGGCTATGAAAGGCAGCTGTAACTTTTGTCTAGAGCTTTCTTGCAATTGGAGAATTAACTTATGTTGGAGCTGAAGTTCCCTAGAGATCTTTTTTAAATTTTAATTTAACTTTATTGTTTAAGCTATTACAAATAGTAGTACATAGGTCTCCTTTTTGTTTTCCCCCATTGACTTCCTCCCAGCCTCCCCTCCCCCCCCCTCCGGCATTTGCCCTCACCCCACCCCCAGTGTCTTGTATCTATTGGTTGTGCTTATATGCATGCATACAAGTCCTTCTTTTGATTTCTTAATCCCCCAGCCCTCCCCTGACATCCCGCTGTAGTTTGACAGTCATTTCGATGCTTCTTTGCCTCTATCTATTTTTGTTCAACATTGTGCACTTATCAGTTGGGGGAAAAAAAGACTTGCAAGTTATGATCACTTCCTTAAGGGGCCCAGTGGCAGCCTGGACTAGAAGCATGATCTCTTAATTCCCAATGCAGCATTTTTTCTATGCCACCAGGATTTTTCATGTTTTATATATTTTGTATCTGTCTGTCTCATATATTTGAATCTCTTCCTTCAAATTAGATATTTTCCAGAGCCCCCATGTATGAAGAGGGAAAGCTGAGTTGCTCTGGCTGAAAGGAGGTGCAGGCTTGGATCCCCACACACTGGTCTTTTCTCCACCTTCTGCAGCAGCCCTCACACTGCCCACATCACTATCTTATCAGGACTTGTGCATCTATTTCATTGACATGGTGTCAAATTCCATTTTTCTAACCAGTTTTTCTAGTATATGGAGTTTTTGAACCTACTCTGTCTTAAATGGGGGTTGTTGGCTAATGTTCTCCATAAAATATATTACAGATAGAGGTGTCTTGGACAGATCACCTTGGTCTTTGCAAGGAGCCTAGAAGCCAGCCTGACTCTATAACATTGGCAAGGTTCTGGAGGATGGGCAGGACCCTAAAGCAAACAAGCCCACACCCCACTTTCATCAACCCAAATATTTCTGTCCTCAGCTTGCAGCACACCCAGGATTGAGTTCCAAAAATTCCATCTCATTTTCTTGGCTTCCTTATTCACTCAGTTACAACTGGATTAGAAGGAGTCTTGGCACGAAAAGCCTGCAAGGAAAAAGCTGTTTCTTTGAACTTTGTTGACCAATTTTGCAGACATTTTAGGTTCAGATAAGGTTTTGGCTGGCCAGTCAATTCTTTCTACATGCTGTTCTGATATGAACCCAAACTCTTCTACCTTCTGAGGTTCCCTTGTGAAATCATGACAATAATAAGCTGACATTCCTGATTTTAAAGCCAAGTTTTCCTAAAGGTCCTTTCTCCTCTGTGCTCCTGCTCCTAGCCATGCAACTCTCTTTATCGTCAGTTCGGTGGGGAGTGTAGTCTGAGCCTCTTCCTCTGGTTCCCTGAGTGGCTGCTTAGAGAGGCATCTGTGTGTCTGCTCTGGCTGTTCAAGGGAGAAGGTAAGAGGAGGGTTTTTGAAAGCATTATCTTAGCTTTCTCAGCTATTTCCTACTAAGCTTTGCCCTGGTCAATTGAGCCTTTCACTGTAGTGGTTGTAATGAGAGCAAAGTGTATAGTTTAAAAATGGACCAAGTAACTAAACAGATATTTTCCCAAAGAAGATATACAAATGGCCACTAAATACATAAAAAAATGTTCAACATCATAAGTCATCAAAGAAATGCAAATCAGAACCAAAATGAGTTGTCATTTCATACCCACTAGGATTGTTAGAATAAAAAAGGCATAAATAACAAGTGTTGGTGAGCATGTAGAGAAATCAGAACCTTTATTTACAGCTGGTAGGAATATAAAATGGGACAACCACTTTAGAAAACACTCAGGTAGTTCCTCAAATGGTTAAATATAGAGTTATCATATAACCCAACAATTTCACTCTTAGGTATATACCAAAGAGAAATGAAAACATGTGTTCATACACACAGTTGTGTATGAATATTTATGGCAGTATCTCTCATAATAGAAAAAAGTTGAAAACAACCCAAATATCCATGAACTGATGAAATGTGACACATCCATATAATGAAATTTAATGCATCTATAAAATGAATAAAGTACTGGTATGTGCCACAACATAAATAAACTTTGAAAACATTATGCTAAGTGAAGGAAGCCAGTCCCCAAAGACCACATATTAAATGATTATATTTAAATAAAATGTCCAGAAAAGGCAAATCGATAGAAACAGAAAGTAAATTAGTAGTTGCTCAGGGTTGAGGACTATGGGACAACAGGGAGATAGCTAAGAGATATGGGATTTCTTTTGAGATGATGAAAATGTTCTAAAAGACTGTGGTGATGATTACACATATACGTGAATATACTAAAATTGTACACTTTAATGCATAGATTGCATGATACATGAAATGAACTATATTTCAAGAAACCTGTCATTTAAATAAAGATGTTGGGAAAAGCTGTAATGATCTGAATTCTTGATAGGGACTGTAGGATCCACTTCTAAGTTGACACTGGCTGTTGTCAGGAGATATCCATTCCTCATTGTGTGGGCTGCTAAATTAGTCAGTGTCATGCAGACAAATAGGATATATGGAGACACACAGATATATTGATTTTATTACAGGAATTGACTCATGCAGTTATGAAGCCCAAGGAATTCCCTGGTCTGCTATCTGCAAGCTGGAGAACCAGGGTAGCTGCTGGTATAATTTAGAGTCTAAAGGCTTGAGGATCTGAAGGCTAGTGGTGTGTGTAAGTGCCAGTTTAAACCCCAAAGCCCCCAAACCAAGAGTGCCAATGTCCAAAGGTAGGAGAAGAGAGATGTCTCAGCTCAAGCAGAGAGAGCAGATTTGCCTTTCCTCTACCTTTTTGTTCTTTTTGGACCCTCAGTGAATTGGATGATGTCCACCTGTGTTGTAAGGGCAATCTTCTCTACGCAGTCTATCGATTCAAATGCTCATCTATTCCAGAGACACTCTTATAGGCACACCCAGAAGTAATGTTTTACCAGCTAAGTGGGCATCCCACAGGGCCTTGTGAAGTTAACATGACATTAACCATCACAGCTGTTGAGTGTCTTCACCGATGAGAGCTGGCTTTTCCTAGAGAGAGTGACCCATGAGTAGAGTAAGATGAAAGCTGCGATGTGGGTCGCATGGAGGTCACACTCCATCATTTCTGCAATATTCTATTGGCTGTACCCGTCAGCCCTATTCAGTATGGGAGTGGCTACCAAAGGGCATGAACACCAGAGGGTAGAATCATTTGAAGTCATCTTGGGAGTTGAACTATCAAATGAGGAAATGGGCATCAAACATTCTGTAAACTTTAATCAGCTATTTAAATATTAAATATTATAATTTTATTTTTGACCTAGATTAGTTGTCCAAAGCTAATGACAGTTTGTTTATTAATGGTCCCTGCTTTAGTTGCTCAAAATTCTTATAGTGTCCTGGAATTCTGCAACTATGTGCAAAATAGAAGTTAACATTTTTGAGACGATGTGTCCTTGTTGGCATTTAGTTGACAGGAGGAAACAGATGTAAGAGAGAATAAGCTGGTAGTTCTAGGATTTACTGGGATGAGGACCAAATGACCATTTTTAATTTAGCTTAATGCTGTAGCCTTGCTTTTCAATTAGGCCTTTGCTTCCTCATAGCTTTATTAGGTGGTCTGAAAATATGCCAAAAGTTAATTACAAAATTAACAAAAAGTCGAGAGAAAAGAAACCCAGGACTGGGACCTGAGAAGAAACACAGAGTCGCCCTGGGTGACTGTCCAGGGAAAGGCACTTTGCACGCCCACTTATGTGGAAACTGGTCCAGCTTCAGGCAGGCCCCAGAGTGCAGTCTCAGACAGGATGGAGAGGAGGGTGTGGTAGAACTGCAGCCAGATGGCTGCAAGAGGCCAGCTCCCCTCTCTGTGTTTGAATGGCTTCTGGAATACACCACTCCCAGCCTCTAAGGCCCTTGACAAGAGCAAATTTCAGTCTGCCTCCTGATGTTCTTTGGTTCTGATTCTATCACAGACAGCATGTAGAGTTTAGGCTCAGTGCAATTAAAAAAAAATCCCAGGTTCTCCAGCTAAAAATCAGAATTTGATTACGTGGGTAATTTCTACCATTGGCCTGGATGTTTTCTTTTCTATCTCCAGAGGCTGTCTTAGGAGAAAGCTAGTCTCTCACACTTACTCTCTCAGCTGTCTAAGAAATCTATTGTCTCACCTATCTAGATATCTATAATAATAAAATTGTAATATGCTAATTAGACCAGACAGCCAAATGATCTTCCAGATTTCATTCTGGACATCTTTCTGGCCAAAGCCTTTGAGGCAGGGGACAAGGTAGAAGCAGTTAGGGGCGATCAGGCAGGCAGATAAGTGATTAGGAGGTGATCAGGCAGGCAAGTAGAGTGGTTAGGGGTGATCAGGCAAGCAGATGAGCAGTTAGGGGCAATCAGACTGGCAGGCAGAGTGGTTAGGGGTAATCAAGCAGGCAGGCAGGCAAGTGGTTAGGAGCCAGCAGTCCCAGATTGTAAGAGGGATGTCCGACTGCCAGTTTAGGCCTGATCCCATAGGATCCCTGTGGGGTCAGGCCTAAACTGGCAGTTGGACATTACGTGAGGGGTCCTGGATTGCAAGAAGGTCCAGGCTGGGCTGAGGGAACCCTCCCCCTGTGCACAAATTTTGTGCACTGGGCCTTTAGTCTTTTATAATTTCATAAATATTAATTAACTAGAGGCCCAGTGCACATCATTTGTGCACAAGAGGTGTGGGGGTGGGGGGTCCTCAGCCTGGCATGCACCCTTTAGCAGTCTGGGAGCCCTTGGGGGATATCTGACCACGGGGAGTGGGCCTAAGCCTCAGTTGGACATTCTTAGTGCTGCCATGGAGGCAGGAGAGGTTCCTGCCACTACTGCTGCACTCGCCAGCCATCAGTCTGGCTTGTGGCTGAGTGGTGCTCCCCCTGTGGGAGCACACTGACCACCAGGAAGCAGCTCCTGTGTTGAGCGGTTGCTCCCTGGTAGTCAGTTAGTCAGTGCACATCACAGCAACCTATTGTTCCACTGTTTAGTCGCTTTGCATATTAGCCTTTTGTTATATAGGATATCTGTGTTAGACATTTCCAGAATGTTCAGGTATCTTATCTCATTGATTCATCAGAATAACCCCATTACATAGATCATGTTACCATCATCTGAAGGCTGAGAAAACAAGAGTCAGGAAAGGTTGAACAATTCCTTCAGTAGCATGCAACTAGTAACTGGCTCTTCAATCCTGTTTCTCTGGGCTTTCTCCTGACCCTCTTCCTCCTCCTGTCTTCAGCCCTAGATGTTAGGGTTTCCCTGAACCCACAGTACCACTGTTCTTTCTTGGGAAGGAGAGTGACCTGCTAAAGCGACCCATCTAGACATACATAACAATTTATATATTCTTAAAGATCTGTGAGGATTCTTGAGCAGATGTTCAGGGAGTTAGATTTCAGCATCTGTACATTAGTGTCTGGATCACTTTGTTAGTATTCAATCAGCTACTACTTGAGTACCCACTCACAACCACCTCTATTACTTTTTTCCCCTTCCTGTTCAATTCTATATTATTTAAATGAACTCTTCTGCTTTCTGAACGTATAGTGTCTTAACAGTAATGAGTACCAGTTGCCTGATAATATACAGCAACAATTTCAAAATTATTTAGCTCATGCATATATTGACAATTCTTTTCTCAGTGACTTAAGGACATCAGAAAGCCTCAAGGAAAAGTACACAATCTCTTGACCAAGCTCCATAGTTTTCTTTGAACAAGTTACCCAAAGCTTTTCAATACAGAGTGCAAAAGAGTAGCCTAACAATTTCTGTGTATATCCTCTTTGAAAGGAAACAACATGGAAATGATGCAAAGTAAGTTCTCCAGCTCATTTAGGAGAAGTAGCCCTTTATGACAAATGGTGGAGAAATCAAGTTGCTGGGTTGAAAATAGAACTTGTGATGTGATACTTATGTTCAGGGAGTAAATAATTAAGAGTTTAAATTTAGCAACTTGTATGAAAGTGACCATATATTTATATGTTCTAAAATGTATGATTCTAAAGGACAAAAAGGAGGAACTTGTAGGAGAAAAAGAATAAAAATCAACTAAGTGAATTCCAATAACTCAAAGGATTCCCTGGGAAGGTTTTTTTTTTTTTTGACAAAGAAGTCTAAGAAAATTACTTGTTTCATAATAACAAGAAAAGTGACCTTGATCCATGAGAAAGCAGGGAAGGATAGAAAGAAATTAACTTGGCTGGGCCAGGTTCCTTTAAAATGATCTCAGAAGTGGAAGTTCACTAGGCTACCTGTAAAAAGGATGGAAAAAATGGAAATAATTTGCTGAGAAAATCAGAAAAGCTAAAGCAGGAAATGACATGCAACTAGCAAAGGACATAAAGAGAAGTAGGAAAAAAATGTATTATTTAAATACCTAAGCCATAAGTGAGAGATACAGAAAAATATTACCCTTAATAAGTGAAAAAAGAAAGCTAAAAATATGGGATACTCAAATGCCAAAGTTAAAGTTTAAATTATAATTTCTCACATCAAATCCCATTAATATTTATACGTAACCATTTTGTGTACATTTTGAAAAACACTTTGATGCATTTTCTTCTAGACCTGAACTATATAATGCTTAAAATATAGTTAGCTCAAATAGAGATGTACTGTGTCAAACATACACTTGGATTTTGGAGATTTAATAAAAAAATCCCATTGATAATTTTTATATTTATTGCATCTGGAGAATATTATATTTTGGATAATTGTGTTAAATACAACATAATTGTTCAATTAATTTCACATAAATTACACAACTGAGCCACATTATGTTTCTATTAGACATTACCTTTCTACATTTAATTTCCTATGCATACTAATCAGGAAATCTTTGTTAACCAAGAATTATATAAAGTTAATAAAAATGGGAATCAAAAGTTCATAAGTGATGTTAAATTAATTAAACTGAGGTGGCTGTAATACCATGGCAGCCTATGAAAGCAAACCAAAATCTAAGCCTGTAAATGCCTCAAGGTTAGAAAGCAAAACACTAAGGACAGCTAATCCCAGTCAACTAGGCTTTAAGCTATAGCCAATTAAATAATTTCCTTGCTTTGCTTCTGTAGCTTCTATCTATAGAAGTCTTTTCCCTGACTCCTATCCCTGGGGTGCTCCCAACTACTTCAGATTTGGCGCTGCCTGATTCCAATCAATTGTAGCTCAAATACACTCTTGAAAATTCTAATATGCCTCAGTTTGCCTTTTAACAGTCCTTTAAAAGATTAATTATAATTTTAATCTTTTTTTTTTTTTTTAGGATGAGAAACTATTTTTTTTAAATTTATCTTTATTGTTCAGATTATTACAATTGTTCCTCTTTTTTCCCCCATAGCTCCCCTCCTCCCATTTCCCACCCCAACTTCTGTTCT
>PVJC01028214.1:0-22755 GCA_004026665.1 Murina feae
TGATTACACAGTTCTTTTAAATAAAATGCTTTGGTGGATGGAGTTAGAGGGGCATGGTTCCAGTAGTGTAGCAGTGGGTGAGTTGGCAAAGTGGGAGACTGCAGTGGGGCAAGGGCTGGGGACCTGTGGTGGGGAGGCAGGGGCCTACAGGTCCTCAGTACAGCAGGATCTGAATTCCTGCCTGGACCAGGGGGCACTGCTTCCTAGAGCCACTGTCACCACACACATGGTGGCAGGGATTTTGGAGCACTGTGATGTACCCCATTAGCTGCATCACTGAGTGACTTGGACTGGCTCTGAGTCTCACCTGGGGCTGGCCTGACTTCTGGTTCCTGTCCTCAGTCAGGACTTGGTCTGAGAGCTGGAGACCACATGGAGTCCTTCCTGGCTCCTGCCACCACCGCACAGTTTGACTGATACTCCATGCAAGCAAGGTCTTGGCTGGAAGTTGATCCCAATCAGGAGCCAGAACCCATTTCTAACCGTCAGTAAGATCTTAAGTAAGACTCTGGAATGAGAATCTATTAGCCCAAGCACTGGATCCAAGCTGGGACTAAACAGGAAACGGATGGGATGTACAAGTTAATACAAGTAAGTACTAACTTGATTAAGGTGAAGCCAACTGGCACGAAGCAGATCCTTAGTGGCCTGAGATATTCTCTGAGCAAGTGTTTTTATACACTTCTTGCTGTCTTTTTTCTCGAGAGTGGTGGAGCAGGAACCAGAATCTGGGATTTCTCAGTTAGACAAAAGATTTAGTTCATCTAACCCATGAATGAATAGAGGAATCAGATCAGAGAGAGTCTGTGTATATAATCAATGTAAGAATACCTCTATTTATAATTTATCCTTTACACAAATGAGTAAACTACAGAAGAGAAAAATTCTAGCTTTGTAATCATTGTGCACTGTTCAACTTAGCACCAGTCTTGGTGTGCACAAAAAAATGTAATGTCAGTTAACCGCTAAAACAAGAAATAAATGGAAAAAATCCAATAGCAGGAGGGCAAAGCCTCTTGAAGATTAGCATATAATCTTCTGAAAAATTATTCTATGGAAAATGGTAAAATGTTACTTACTAATCAACACTTAAAAGCAGGCGAGGATTCACATTATTGAATACTCAGTGTAACAAATGATGGAATCTTCAGTGACTTCTCATTGCTTAGCTCATTTATCTCAAAGTGGATAAACTTTTAGATGGGTTTCACATTAGAAATTTTACACTGGCTAACATTATTGGACTATTAAGCAAACAATTCAGCAAAATATCCAGAATTTTACCAAAGACTTCTTACTGAAAATGTAAGATACAATTCACAATTGTGAAGGACTTTGGGAGTGTAGAATGCACAATTTTGGTAGAAACAATATGGTCAAACTAAAATGATTAATACTGAAAAAAATGAAAGTATTAATTGGAGGTAAAAATTAAGCAAGTTGGTTAAATTCCATTTTCCTTACACTGGTATAAACACATATTTGGGTGAGTTATAAAATATTAAATGTGAGTTTAAATGATGCAAAACCATATTCTATTATTAGTGTTGTATTAAAATATTTTAAATGAAAGAATATTTTCTATTTTTACTATATAGAATGCTTAATTCAGAATTTTAACACCCTAGCAGGTTAGTCTCAGTGGATAGAGTGTCGGCCTGTGGTCCCTTTATCCTGGGTTCGATTTCAATCAAGGGCACATACTTTGGTTGCAGGCTTCTCCCTGGCCTTGGCCCTGGTCAGGGCTCATGCAAGAGGCAACCAGTCCATGTGTTTTCCCCACATTGATGTTTCTCTCTGTCTTTCCCTCTCTCTCCCACTCCCCCTAAAAATCAATGGGAAAATATCCTGGGCTGAGGATTAATTTTTTAAAAAATAATTTTGACAATAATAATGACATATAAAAATTCTCCACAGTAAAAAACATGGAATCACATTAAAACCTTGTTTATCCTAGGAACCTGCTTTAATTATCTGCACTTCCCTAATTTTTTGTGGATGCAATTGTATCAGACAACCACATGTATATTCTTTGTCATGACCTGTCTCTTTTACCATATGGTACTGCTGGCCCTGATGGAAATCAGGACACATTGTGTTCCTCTGTCATGTGTTTCTCCCTTGTTGCTGAAGTGTGAATTGCCCAGTGTCAAAGCTCACATAGGCACAGCCAGGATTTCCTTTAATGTTTTCAGGAGGCATGTGGTAGTTAAGTGATCTACATACAAGTGTGTTTCCTTAGTGTGTGTGTGACTTAGAGGGTAGAGGCCTTCGATGGCATGTGTGAAAGGACATGTTCACTGGAAGGTCCACCTGTGATTGAACATTGTTTTACGTGTTTTTGTTTGAACTGTGTGTTAGGGTTTGCCTGTGTTGAGAGGGTTTTGTGATAGTGTTGGATTAGTGTGTGTTGTCATTACCTTTCAGAGGGTGTGTGAGGTGAGAAGCATTGTCTACCTGGCATCAGTCAACAGTCATCACCCATGGAGCACCAGTGGAGTCATGCCCATGGGCCCTGCCAGGATTGGAAGTGGGAGGGGCCAGGAAATCCATGATCTGAATGGTTCAGAGGTTAGGGACCTCTGGATATCAGTGATTGTGGCACTGACTGGGGGCTAAAGATTAGGGGCTGAGTTACAAAGATAAGCCTGGTAAGTTTGTCAATTGAAGATGCTAAGTTCTCCACCGGTGGGGAGAACTAAAGCCACTTTGAAGCAACAATTCCAAGGCAAACATGGTAGGAATGAGACAGCAATGCCTGGAGGTAGAGCAGAGGAGGCATAAGCCTACTCATTCTGACCACACCTTTTAGGGTCCCACCCCTACCAGGCCCTATACTACCAGGCTGAAGCCCCACCCTGCCTCTGCTTATTTCAGGGTGAGGCCCCTCTCTGGCCACACCCCTTCTTAGCCACCCCCTTACAGACTCAAGCTTATCTGCTGCCAAGCAAAGTGGAAAAAGTAGGGGGGCTCTCCTTGCCCCTGGTTAAGAGAAGACTGACTGTTGCTAATGACTGATTGTCTCTGCAAAGATTGGGTTGCCAACCAAGTGACAACAGATTCTATTTCCTGAAGTGACTGATCAGTTCAATGACTTTCTCAACTGACGGATCAACAGCATCCATTTGCATATTTGCCCTGCATCAGAATGTAGAATTTGAGAAGTTAAGGGGAAGTAAAAAGATACTAATAGTTTACATATTTTAAGTTACTGTTTTGGTAGAAAACTGAACATTGATAAGACTTGTACAATGGCAATAGAGTGAAAGTAGCTGACCTCTGGTGTAATGGAGGATTCACCAGAGTGTTGTAAACCAACATTCTCAAGAATAAGACCACAGACCAATTAGGTCTTAAGCAGCAAGTGAGGATTTATTGAACTGGCCAGCTGACTGCAGCACCAGCACCCCTCCGAAGTGAAGACTGACACTGCAGCCCCGACCAGATGCAGAAGCAAGCTTTTATTTGCAAAAAAACACAAAAAGGTGATGTACAAAGTTTGTTGCTCTATTTCTCACAGACTCATAAGTTTTGGCTAGAGCATGACTATTTCCTTATCTCTAGCAGTAGGAGTAAGTCCTACTGAGCTGCAAACAATCTGGGGCAAGTTGACCTTTACAAGACCCCAAATGGTGCAACATGGCCAACTACACTCTGCTACACATTCCACAGGAAAGGAGCTCTCTGGTCTCTTCTCCCAAAGTCTGCACACTCTGGCTTTTTTAGGATAAGGATACACAAGGAAAAACCTAGTCACAGATGAATTCCACGGACACACCCTAATCACAGGCATTAAATCTAGTGTATTCCCTGGGACACCCCCAGCCTTCATCTTGATTGGATTTAACAAACAAAAGGTTAACCCCTCATCTTGATTTAGCAAACGAAAAGTTAAACATCTAATTAAACAATGGAGAACACAGACCATTTTGAAGGATAATTTGAAATTACTCTTCATTTATACATATTTGTTGTTTCATTTCAGTTTTAGGAGACATACTTTTTTAAAGAACATTTTTATTGCCCTGACCGGTTTGGCACAGTGGATAGAGCGTTGGCCTGTGGACTGACGGGTCCCAGGTTCGATTCCAGTCAAGGGCATGTGCCTTGGTTGCAGGCACATCCCCAGTGGGGAGTGTGCAGGAGGCAGCTGATCGATGTTTCTCTCTCATTGATGTTTCTAACTATATCCCTTCCTCTCTGTAAAAAATCAAAATTTTTAAAAAGAATATTTTTATTGATTTCAGAGAGGGGGGAGAGAGAAACATCAAGAATCATTGGTCTGCTGTGTCCTGCACGCCCCCCATTTTGAGAAAAAGGGAGAGAGACCACAACCCCGGCATGTGCCCTTTACAGGAATTGAACCATGACCTCCTGGTTCATAGGTAGACCCTCAAACACTGAGCCACACTGGTCGGGCCTGGGAACATACCTTTTAATGAAACCCTGATCGAAATGCCAGCAAATTGACAGGGAATTTGGGTGGGAAAGATTTTTTTTTTCATTTAGAAAGCATTCCTCATCTTCAACACACACCATACAAATATGTAGAGCTGCTGTAACCACTGGATACAGGAACAATAATACAATCTTATCAATAACTTTATTGATTTTCAGAGAGGAAGGGAGATACATCTAGATCTTTTAAGGAAACCTTTGTGCCTGATCCTAATTCCTAATCCCTGGTGAGGCTCAGTGGCAAAAAGGAAAGTCTCTAAAGATGGTGATTCACTGGAAGTCACACCAGCACCCCTGGCACAGTCTATCTCCTAGGACCTCGGCGTTACAAGCACCGGCCACCTGCAGCAGGGACATGTGGTGCTGCACATCAGCCACTTGTCTATGTAGTCCACGTGGAACAGGTGCGTGCATGGCAGACACCGGATGGTGTTTCCAGGGACAAGGTCCATCAAACAGGTCACACACTCCTGGACATTGTCTTCGCCATCTTTTCCATGGTTGTAAATTCCTATTGGCAGCAGCAGTATCAGGCTGACTCTTTGAGCTCTCCTGACTTTTTGCTCCAACGTGTCATCCGAGATGCGGGATAGGAAGGATCAGAGGCAGTTTCCCATCTCTGGACTGGACTTGTGGTCTGTGCACTGCTCTGCAAGTCTTCTCAATGGCAGGTCACCTCCCTCCCTCCCACCTGGATTCCAGAGAAAGAACATATCTTTATTAAACATTTGCTGCTTGCAGATGTATATGATATAAATAGACCTTGTTGATCCTCAGGAAAGCCCTGCTGGTTTGGTTCATTTACCAATTTTACAAACGTGATTGGGCGTTTCAGAAAGCTTTAGTCACATGGCAGAATCACATAGCTCAAAGATGGCACAGCTAGAATTTAATTTGAGTTTAAATTGTTTTTGAATTGTTTTTGAAAGTCAAATTTCTAAGCATGACCATACCATCTTTAGGGTTACACACCACACCTAGGTTTTACCGGAAATTGTCAACCCCTTTCTGTAACTACAGCCTTCTCTCCTCTCAGCTGGTACACAAACCAGTCCTTATGCCCAGATGCCCCTACCACCTGGGAACCTGTAGTTGTCAGTCTACCAAACCCTATGGTCCTCATTTTTTATTGACTATTCAATCCACATTCACTCCCTGAAATGCATATGAAGTGGGACCTAGCACCCTCATGGCCATTCTGACTGTTGTACCACATCGACTGCTCCAGACACAAATCCCAGTGCCCCAGGTCATTCTCAATTCAGAGGCTGTGCCTGACAAAGCTCATGACTAGGATACTGATCCCGGTCTAAGCAGACTCCCCTCCAGAGCCTTTCCAGTGCATCTGGCCGTCCAGGACATGAAAAGCATGCATGCTCCCTCCTATGGCTTTCTGCATACAGATGGGGTTGACTCCTACTACACAAACAAATTAGATCCTTTGAGGGATTGCCTCAGTTCCCTGCCAGGAAGTTGATAACTATCTCTCTACTACTTTTGAAAAGAAGAAACTTTTCTACTAGATGTGTTCAACCTCCCTTTCCTTCTTGGAACTGTTATCAGTTATATATTGAAAAATCTGGTTTACCAGCCATCTCTCCTCCTTTTTCTAGTCATTATTAAATGTACTAGAGGCCCAATGCATGAAATTCATGCCAGAGCAGGCCTTCCATCCCCCAGCTGCCAGCACCAGCTTCCCTCTGGCACCCAGAACCCAGGCTTCTCTCGCAGCCCCGGCTTTGTCCAGGAGGAGGGAAGGACATCCAGTCTAACTAGCATACCACGCTTTTATGATTATAGATTATGTCACTTCCATTTTCACACTTTTTTCTCTGTAGTTTCTGCTTCAGTTTGCCATCAAAATGAAAGCTGGAAAGGCAGTTCCTGTTTTCTCCCATGCCCTCACTCTGACTTGCTGAAGTGACCAGTTATCTCCGCATGAGTACATCTTGCTCCACCAAGTTCTTCCCCTGAAACACCAAAGGCATATGTCTCTGTATTCTGCTTGGAACCAAAGAGTTGGGCTATGACCTTCCCTGGGACCTTTGTTTCTCTCTGACATCTCAGCTCCTGGTTGACTTTCATGAATTTTGGCCACTCCTCAGTGTCCATTGCCAAGAACAACTCAAACAAACATCATGGGAACAGCTCATGAATCTCTCCTGGCCCCTCTTCTCTCTTTAAGAACACTGTCGTGGCACCCCTGGAGGGGCTCAGCAGCTGAGCAGTGACCTATGAACTAGGATCACAGTTTGATTCCTGGTCAGCACACATGTCCAGGCTGCAGGCTCAATCCCTGGTGGGGGCATGCAGGAGGCAAACACAATCATCCTTTACCCCAGCCTCTACACAGAACTCTTTCACCCACACATTCACTCTCCATATCCACTTGTCTTCAGTTCCTCACCAAATCTTCACTGATGGGTTCATTTCCTCTTCCCTCTCTGGTTGCCACTTAAAGAACCTGTCACTCTGTGCACATTTTCCTGTTTCATTTAGGAACTGCACTGGCCTCACTGGAAAGTCATGCCTCGAATTGTAAGGTTAATCACACTTCCCTCTGTCCATCCTGTGGCAGTTACAATTTCTGAGAAACTCCACATTCACAACCGCCTAACCTGCCCGGCTATCACTCCCTGAAATCAGCCTACACACTCACTTCACAATCACAAGGCAATGACAGTGACTGAAGTCTGGCCCTCCTGTGAAAAGCCTTCGGTACCTACCAGACCCAAGGGATGGAAAAGACAAGCTGGTTCTTTATGAAGATGCTGTCTCCACACTTGGGAGCTCGTAGCTGCTTCTCCCCACAGGCTGAGCTTCAGTCTGGTCTCCAGCACTCTTTATTGGCAGCTGATAATCGCATTAAAATATAATGGCGTCAATGATCCCATCAGGCATGTAATCTGGGCTGTCACATAATCCAAGTCAATCGCATAATCCAAGGACCCACCTGAATGGCGTGAGCACCCTCAAGAGAAATCTAATCTATCCTGCCACTTTAACAATGTATTTCCCACCTAATTAGGCAAATCCTGTAGACACAATTCAGGGAAACTGACGTTTCCTTTCATTGTCCCCTCCTACAAGTCTCAAAGGCAGGGTTGGTGTCTTTGCCCAGAGGCCTGGCGGCTTTTGGGATTAGGGTGGCTCTGGGCAGAGCTACAGAGAATGTACAACAAGAGGATCCACCCTCTTCCTTTCTAAGAGACCTTAGGAAGAGTGGAGAACTAGGGAACCTCATCGGTTTTCTAATTGCATCCCCATGATTTACCCACTTGGGGGACAGGTTGTGTTCAGTGCGATGCTTGACTGGATTGATCTTGATGGGTTTCCAAGTTATTTAGGTTATGTTCTGTGGATTCTATGGCTGATGAGGTTGTAGCCCAATGGTTCCCAACCTTTTTTGGCCACAACCCACCTAAGCATCTCTAAAATCCTGATGCCCCACCCCCTCCATGACATATAATTCTTAGCATTCAAAAAGTGAACTATTCATGTGGAGGAAGCCTAAAAGGCCATTCATTTGGTCTAAACAAGCTTCCAAAGAACATAGCATCCATGAAAGAGAAAAATAATAGAGCTAAAGGACAAGACATTCTGAGGAAGAAATCCCTAAGAAATTGGGTCTGCTGGGGAGATGCTCCATGTAGGATTGAAAGGGTTCGTTCTGAGTCTCTACGTACTCATTCCAAACCCCACAGGATCCCCAGTCCACGTTACACAGATGGCTGCTTTTTTCTGTTTCTTTTTTTATTGGTTTCAGAGAAGAAGGGAGAAGGAGGGAGGGAGGGAGGAAGAGAGGGGGGGAGGGGAAGAGAAAGAGAGAGAGGGAGAGAGAGAGAGAGAGAGAGAGAATAAGAGAGAATCCTTAATCTGCTGTCTCCTGCAGGCCCCACACTGGGGATCCAGCCTGCAACCTGGGCCGTGTGCCCCGACCAGGAATCGAACATCGACCTCCTGGTTCACAGGTCGATGCTCAACCACTGAGCCAGGCCTGCAGCCCGAGGGCTGCTTCCATCCCATCTGGCGGAGTTGATGCAAGGTGCTCTCAGCCTCTGAAGCACAATCCCGGGTGTGCGGGAGAGTGACATCCCCTCAGCACAGCGGAGCACAGCCTCTTCCTTCCACAGACATGGCCACTCCCGCGGTCTGTGTGCACCGATCCGCTCCAGCGGAAAGATTCCACACGCTGGAAGAGAAGGAAGACGGCTCTGTCCTTTATAACACTGTGTAAGAGAGTAAGAAACCCCAACAATGAGAATCCCAGTCCCAGTCCCATCACCAAGCTCCTGGGGCGCAGGATGCCGGTGAGCCAGTGACACAGTTCTTCGTGTAGCTCAGTGTCCTCAACCTTCCTGATGCCGCGACCCTTTAATACAGCTTCTCGTGCTGTGGTGACCCCCAACCATAAAATTACTTTCATTGCTGCTTCATAACTGTAATGTTGCTGCTGTTATGAACCATAATGTAAATATCTGATATGCAGGATGGTCCTAGGCGACCCCTGTGAAAGGGTTATTCCACCCCCAAAGGGATCGCTACCCACAGGTTGAGAACCGCTGAATTTTAACTCATGGACCTAAGAACCAGGTCAGGGTTCAATTCCTGGTCAGTGCACATGCCCAGGTTTTCGGGCTAGATCCCCAATAGGGGGCGTGCAGGAGGCAGCCGATCAATGATTCTCTCATCATTGATGCTTTATCTCTCCCTCTCCCTTTCTCTCTGAAATCAATAAAAATATATTTAAAAATATGCTTCCTGCAGTGTGTTCCAAATATAAAAACACATTTGATAAAGAAATGTACTAAGATCAGATACTAACCTCTGCTCACCATGCACCAAGCACTGCTTTATATATTTTGCACTGGTTTACTCGCTTAATCTTACAAAAGTCCTGTGATCTCCATTTCGCTCGTGCAGAAGTGAGGCCACACGGGTAAGGCGACTGTGAATTCATGGCTCAGTTCACGGGTAGCCTTTCTGGACCTAGCCTCAGGGTCCTGCTCCTCCTTGGCGAGGTTGCCACCTTCTAGAAAGATCTGCACAATGATCCAAATGGCTTGTGAGTGCACACACTTGCGCCTCAAACTGCATATGAAAATAACCCGACTATACTTTTTGTAATATTTTAAGCAATAAAACAAAACAATTTCCCCCTTTTTTTAATCTCTATTGTTCATATTATTACAGTTGTTTCTCTTTTTCCCCCCATAGCTCCCCTCCTCCCAGTTTCCACCCCATTCACTGCCCCTATCCCACCCCCCACTGTCCTCATCCATAGGTGTAGGATTATTGTCCAGTCTCTTCCCACACCCCCAACACCCCTTTCCCACTGTGAATTGTCAGTCCACTCCCTTTCTATGCCTCTGATTCTATTCTATTCACCAGTTTATTCTGTTCATCAGATTTTTTATTCACTTGATTTTTAGGTTCATTTGTTGATAGATATGTATTTGTTGTTCATAGTTTTTATCTTTACTTTTTCTTCTTCTTCCTCTTCTCAAAGGATGCCTTTCAGCATTTCATATAATACTGTGATGGCTCTAACCCCTTGCAGACAGAAACAAGGACACAAGAGAGTTAAAGAAGAGAAAATTGTCCTCTGCTCCCACGGCAGGGAGCATCAGTTAGAACAAGTGTTGCAAACCATTCGATAAGGATTATTGCCATTTTTGCAGAAACTTGCACTCTCCAAGGCATAGACCTCAGTTCTGATGAAGAACAAGGTGTCCTTTGTGGTTCCAGTGAATAAAAGCTTGCTTAGCACCAAGGTCGGGGCTTTTGCAGGCAAGACTTCTCCGCAAGGAAGTGCCTGTGAAGGCCCTGGCCAGCTCAATCAATTCTCGCTTGCTGCTTAGGACCTAATTGGAGTCGGTGGTCTTACTCTCGCTAACTTGGTCTACAACAATACTGGTTGGGTGGTGATGAACTCTTTCAGCTTTTTCTTGTCTGTGAAGCTCTTTGTCTGACCTTCAATTCTGAATGATAGCTTTGCTGGGTAAAGTAATTCCTGCTGTTCATCACTCTGAATATTTCTTGCCACTCCCTTCTGGCCTGCAAAGTCTCCTTTGAGAAATCAGCTGACAGTCGTATGGGTGCCCCCTTGTGGGTTACTGATTGCTTTTCTATAAAACTATACAGAAATAAAGGCTTAAATTTAGTATCAAAATAAAAGTCCAATGATTTTGAGATTCAAAAAAGAATCACCAATGAATGCATAAATGGGTGGTAGACAGAAGTGATGTTTCTCTAAGTCAATGATAAAAATAAAGATGATGAGGCGCTTAAAAAAAATAAATAGCCCGGCGCACAGGTGTGAAAGCCAAGCCCGCTGCCCCGGCGTCATCAGCACCAGGCGCCCCGCACGCCCTTGGGTTCTGCTACGGGTCCCCACGCCAGGGCGGCGCTCGCTGGGCGGGTCCTCACGTCACTCGCTGCCGGGACCACACTGCGGGGAGGCGGAGGGGGGCCCACTGCGCATGCCCGGGCGGAGGGGGGCCCACTGCGCATGCCCGGGCGGAGGGGGGCCCACTGCGCATGCCCGGGAGGGGGGGGGGCACTGCGCATGCGCACGCCACCAGCCTCACGGCCGGGCTAGCAACACGGTCACGTGGTCCTAGTCGGTCAATCACGATCGAGGGCGGGGCTTTCCGCCGCGACTTCCGGCAATAAACCCGGACGCGCCGCCGCTGTCAGGCGGGGACGGCAGTGGTCGGCGGTGCAGGTGGGAGCGGGGACGCTCCGCGCGCAGGTAGGGACGGGGTGTGGCCGCCCCGCAACCATTCCCTCGGGGTCCCGCCCCCTCCGTCCGGCGTCCAAGGGCCCGCGTCCCGCGCCGGGGGCCCAGCTCGCCGCGTCGCCTCAGGGCCCGCCCCTCGCCGCCCCCGCCTGGGGAGACCTTAGTCCGGGTCGCCCCGCCCAGCCTCCCTCCGCCCTGCCGGCCCCGCTCCGCCCTCCGGTCCCCGCGGTGAGCTCCGTTGGACGGTTCTTTCCGCCCCGGCGCCTCTCTGGGCCACACAGACTCATCCCAGAACTCGGGTCCTTTGCCTCCAAACCCCGGCCGAATCGCCCTCGTCGGAAAGCACCTTTCTTTCCCCTTCCCTGCGCTCCGTCCCCGGGCCGCACCCGGTAGCGAGGGATGACTCCTCCCGGGCCGCATCCAGCGGGGATCTCTCCCAGGACCCATTGGGGATCCCTTTCGGGCCGCACGCAGCGGCGATTCCTCCCGGGCGCACCCAGCGGGGATCCCTCCTCGGCCACACCCAGCGGGGATCTCCCAGGACCCATTGGGGATCCCTCCCCCGGCCGCACCCAGCGGGGATCTCTCCCCAGCCGCACCCAGCAGGGATCTCTCCCAGGTCCCATTGGTGATCCCTTCCGGGCCACACGCAGTGGCGATTCCTCCCGAGACACAGTGGGGATCCCCCCTCCCGCCCGCATGCAGCGGGGACCCCTCCTGGGCGCATCCAGTGGGGATCTCTCCCAGGACCCATTGAGGATCCCTCCTGGGCTCAGCTTCTGGCTGAGCTGCGCTCCCAGACCACCAGGGGGCAGCTCCTGCATTGAGTGTCTGCCCCCTGTCGGTCAGTGCGCATCATAGCGACTAGTTCTGCCATTCGCTGGATTTGCATATTACCCTTTTATTATATAGGAAGGATTAGTGGTTACTTTAGCTTATTTCTGGTGTATGTGTAACATAAGGTAAATGAGAAGAAAAATTCCCAGGTCTATGACATCTGTTTCATAAGGAGTTCAGGCTGTGCTGTTATAAAAATACGCAACAGCATCGAGCCTGGAGTGGCAGTCCACCAGTGTAAATGCCGGCTTCACCAAGCTGGTGGCCCCTGTTTCTCTTCACGGACAAATTGGAGAATTAACCTGTAAGATGAGGGTGAGAACATTGTCTACCTTGTAGGGTGGTGTGAGGCTCACAGGAGATCAGACAGGTAAATTGTGAGAGTAATGCTTTACCCGGACTAAGATCTAATAAAATCTTCTGTTCGCATTAGTTACAAAAAGTATGCTTGCTGCAGGAGAGGCATTTCCTGAAGCGTCTGATGTTCTCGTGTCAGGAATTTCCACTGCGAATGACCTCCCGAGGCCCTGTCCCCACGTGGCCCACCCTTTGCGCTGCCTCATGAAGTCAAGGTGAAGGGGAGGTTTAGTTGAGTTTGGGCCCGTGTGCTCTCTCTCGTATCAGTTGGCATAAAATTGGAAATCGTACCAGCTGTTTCACAGCTGAGCCGCACTCTTTGAATAGTTGCTCTTACACGTTTAATTTTCAACAGTGATTTCTAGTTTTTATTTCTGCATTTTGAAAATCTCAAAGGTAATTTTATTTAAAATAAACGTATATTATAAAACTCTAGCAACTCAGGTCTGTGACAGGACAGATAGATAAATTCTCAAAGTGCTGGGTCATCCTCATTCTTATTTTTTATCTTTTTTTAATTTTTTATTTCAGAGAGAGGAAGGGAGAGGGAGAGAGGCTGCCCCCAACTGGGCATGTGCCCCGACCGGGAATCCAACTATGACCTTCTGGTTCATGGATCGATGCTCAACCACTGAGCCACACTGGCCAGGCTCATCCTCTTTCTAAAAGTTCATTGATGTCTACTGATTTGCAAAGTTAGATTGGAAATTTCTTTTTTTAATGTGTTTTTTAAATTGATTTCAGAGAGGAAGAGGGAGGGAGAGAGAAACATCAATGATGACAAAATCATTTATTGGCTGCCTACTGCAGGTCTCACACCAGGCATCAAGCCCACAGCCCCTGGGCATGTGCCCTGACCAGGAATTGAACCGTGATCTTCTGGTTCATAGGTCGACGCTCAACCACTGAGCCACCCGGCTGGGCAGAAATATTTTTGAAAATTTGAGGCCCACATCTTTGAAATTGCACTTTGTGTTTGTCCCCTCCCTGACCCCGTGGCTTTTCTGCTGTTTATAATAACTGCTTATGAAGTCTGCTTTTTAGTTCACAATCTGCAGGTTATATTTTAAAGTCAGTCCAAAGAACATACTATTGTAATTCAAAGAGCATAACATGACCAATCTATGGAATGCACACATCTGCTGTGAAACAAATATTTTCCTCTGTTAAAAAGAAAACTTTAGAAGTGTGCTAATTTTATTTCCATTGTCCATGTAGCTGCATTTCACCCTTCCAACCCATGGAATTACAGTTACTTAGCAGCTGAAAATTTCAGGCCAACTGTATTCATTTATGAAGAGTTTTTAAAGTCAAAGTGAATTATCTGTAGCTTTTTGGTAGTTGTAAAGAAATTGGGAACACCCAGCTGACTCTCCATAGTGGAAACGCTGCATAAATGGCTTGTGAGGCCTAATATGAGTGTATGGAGTGTGAGTGGCATAGTCTCAAATAGCCAAGTATAATGTTTGTGTGTCATAAAGTTTAGAATATTTTGTTACCCAAGATGTCGGCAAGAAGTTCCTTTTGCCTGATTAGTTATTTCTGCCTCTATTCTCCCATTTGACCTACAGGCCCTGGCAAGTAATTCTTAAAACAGTTTCTGTGTATGCTGCTACATAACTTTAAGTTTTCATAATCCTATATAATAAAAAGGTAATATGCAAATTGTCCCCTCAGGAGTTCAACCCATCAGGAGTCTGACTGCTCATTATGATGTGCACTGACCACCAGGGGGTGGCAAGGAACGAGAGAAGGCCCCAGCTGGCAGCCAGCAGCTGGGGGAAGGAGGGCATTTGCTGGCAGCTCTGATTGCCAGCCAGGTCTAGCGACCCTACCCGTGCACAAATTTCATGCACCAGGCCTCTAGTCAGAGAATAAGGTCCCAGTACCTTGGATAGTGAACATTCTCAGTGATGTGGCTTCTAGTCACTAATCTTGGTGTCTCTCTACCAGCCTTCCTGTAGATTTCTCTACTTCAGCCAACTCGTTCTGCTCATTATTCCCACATGAGTCACATACAGTCCCATCTGCAGATTTTCCCCGCCGCCACCTCAGTGGTTGGTGTTTAGTCTTCACCTCTCCATTCGCTGAAGGCCTCACTGAGCTTTGAGGCCGAGCTCATGTACTGTTCTCTTCAGAGGTTTCCCAGGAGGTTTGCTTTTTTCTCTTTCAGTTATTCCCTCTCTGCTGCTCATTCAGTGCCCACATTACAGAATTGCACATCCTAATACATATAAAGACCCAGGTGCCGTCACAACCGAACAGGCGACTGGTCAAGGAGTGCAGGGAGCACCTCGGTCCCCCCTTCCCCCAGACCCCCGGGCCGCTCGCTATGGGAGGGGCTCGCGGTGGGAGGGACTGGGGACTGAGCAGCAGTGGCAGGATGCTGTGCAGGGTGGCCGTGAGCAGCGAGTTTCGTGAAGCAGTCGTGGGGTGGGGGGCGGGGGAGTTTCATGGAGTGTCCCGCGGTGAGCTTCGCAGGGCAGCAGCAAGCTTCGCGGAGCAGTCGCGGGACGGGGGGAGCCTCGCAGTGCAGTCGCGGGGTTTGCAGAGCATCCTGGTGCAGGGAGCTTCACCTAGCGATACGGAGGCCTGGGGACCCTGACCGTGCGTGATTTTGTGCGCCCTAGGTCCCTAGTATGCATATGTTTTTATGTTTTAACTGTATCTGCATGTATTATTATGTTGTGTGTGTGGTTTTCTCTCTCTTTTTTTTAGTTTCTCAGCTAGATGGTGCACACTTAGGGAAGGTGCACGTGGCATAGTAATACACTTGTTCTGTGCTTGCACGTTTGTCATTGGAGTAATCCTGTATTTAGTTGGTCTACTTAGCAATATTCTGCACAGTTGCCACTAGATTTTTCTTTTTTAATCACAGAATTCTGAATCCATGGAGTGATACTGAGAAAGACTTTGACGCTAGTCAAAGAGGGTCCTAACAGGCATTTTCCTTTGTATGTTTCTTATGAGACT
Source organism: Murina feae (assembly GCA_004026665.1). Taxonomy (NCBI): domain Eukaryota; kingdom Metazoa; phylum Chordata; class Mammalia; order Chiroptera; family Vespertilionidae; genus Murina; species Murina feae. The sequence goes on from PVJC01028214.1 coordinate 15,368, forward strand.
ACATCATGGGATTCACCTTTTGTAGAAGTGTTCTCTGGCCCATACCTGAAGCTTCATGAAAATAAAAAGGCGGATGCATGCTGTTAGGGGCAGCCCTAGGTGACCTGCCGGTGGCTGAGCCTGCTGGTGGATTTTGCATGTTAGTGGGGTAGGCCAGTGATTCTCAACCCTCTGGCCCTTTAAAACAGTTCCTCATGTGGTGACCCAACCATAAAATTATTTTCTTTCCTACTTCATAACTGTAATGTTGCTACTGTTATGAACTGTAATGTAAATATCTGATATGCAGGATGGTCTTAGGTGACCCCTGGGAGAGGGTTGTTTGACTGCCAAAGGGGTCTTGACCCACAGGTTGAGATCTGCTGGGCTAGGCTGTGAAGCAAGTCTGTAAGATGAGGCTTGTCAAAATAGTGTTAAAACTTGAATGATTTTTAAGTATCTTCTAAAGCAAGAACTTAAATTAATATATGACTGAAAAAGATGTGTTCTGATTATAAATCAGTTTAGCTAGGTTTTGGGACTCTCTTGGTACAAAGGAAAATGACTTCATCATGCATTTCACATATCATTCAGGAACTGAGCACTGGTAGTTGACCCAGGAATACTCTTGAAGACTTATCATTTCCTTCTGAAAATTTTTGTCTCCTCTAAGCCATTTAAATGCCTATTTAAGAACCTGCGTTAGTCAGACTGAATATAGTTGAGAGATTGTATTTGAACAATTCCATCTCATGTACCCTGTAAATATTCCACATTAGTGAAATACACCAAGTCCAGCTTGGGACCTCAGATTAATGTAACACATTATTCTGTTGAAACTGTTATTGGTTGAGTGATCAGCCACTGTTCTGTAGCTAAATTTAGTGTATAATTTTCAATTCCTACAATACTGGCTTCTTTATAACATTTTCCTCTATGTACATCATTTCTTTCTTAAAATACGTTGTTTTCTTGACATCCTGCTCTCCCTTCCTGGAGGTCTCTTCCTTTCAGCTTCCTTTCTGGGCTTATCTTCATCTGCTGTCATCAAATGCCGTCTCTTTTCCACGCTGTGTTCCTCCTGTCGCATCCCTGGGCTCTGATGGCCACGCGTGCGTGCTTCCTGTGCCCTCCAGCCTGCTCTCTGCTGGCCACGGGTCAGTGGTGCGTGCGCTCACCTGGGCACTGGTCACCGTAGTGGGTCACAGAGTTGAACAAGACATTGCGTTTTCTTGGAGGAAGACGGACAGGAAACGCGTACGTGTTCCAGACAGTACCTACCGCTGTGCCATCCCTCGTCATGGCAGAGAGGCCTGGGAGGGGCAGCGGGCAGCGCGGGAGCTGCGAAAGCTTCCCGACTTCATGCCCAGCAAGGTCAGGCGCAGGCAGCTGGAGGCAGTGGAAGAGATGGTGTTCCTTCCAGGTCTCGCTCTCATCGCTTCCTAAGCTTTAAGTCAGATTTTTATACCTGGACTCTAGTCTAGTGGCTGTCACCGCAGGCATAGCAAACCCAGCAGGAGTGTCCGAAACTGAAATCAACCCTCTGCTCTGTTCCTCACTTCTCACATTAGCCGGTCGGGCACCTGGGCCTTTTGCTGGGAGCTTATCCTTGTCACTGGCTTCCCCGGTGTTGGGGGAGCGCAGACAGAAGCCCCCGATGGCCAATGGCCTCCTCCTCAGGGGTTCCTCCTCCCGCTGTTCCTGCTGCGGCCATGCCCTCTCACCGCTTACAGGCCAGTGTTCTGGGGCCTCCAGTCCTTTCCTCCAAGCGCACCCTCAGCCTGGTCTTCACAGTGTAACCCCAGTTTCTGTGTAAAGCTCAGGTGTGAGCCAGTCACTCACCTGGAAGTTCCTTTCTGGGCCCTCGGGCTCCTTTGCCTGACTGTCCGCAATCACTTCTCTCAACTGCGCATTGAAGCTCCAACCAGATCAAACTGCCTCCAGGTGGTGGACGTGAATACGCTTCCTTTATGTTGCTTCCCCTTTCTGGCAAAGAGAGCTCTCTTTGTGGGGTAACGCTCCTGTTCTCCCTCTCCCCGACCCTGCTGCTCTCCAGCTGGGAGCTTGCCCTTCGGGACCTGACTGAGCAGCATGGCGCCGGTCAGCCACCCCTCCGCGTCCCATCCTGTCATTTTAGCGCTTCCGAGGCACTGCTGCCGCCACCGCTGTTGCCACCATTTTATCACCCATGTTGAACCAGCACCGAATGCCTGTGCAGACATTTAAGAATTAAGTAAGAACTTACGTTTTAAAGATTAATGAGAAGTGATCTAAGTGAAATGAAACTTGCTAATGACACGTACATTTTAAACGTCAATCAACTGTTTTGCAGAGCGATGCCATTTCTGGGTCAGGACTGGCGATCTCCCGGATGGAGCTGGGTGAAGACGGAGGACGGCTGGAAGCGCTGTGAGCCCTGGCGGGAGGACCGAGACTGCATGTACGCGCAGCCCTGCCCACCCCACCTGCACCCAGGGTGCATTTCCTCTTCCCGTCGCTGCAAAGCTCTCTCACTGTCGTTTGGCTGAGAGCTGCCCTCGCCCAAGGCTGGGGTGAGGAAGGAAGTTATGTAGCTCAGGTCTGAGCCAGGACGTTGCCTGGTACCCACACGTAGATGCTGCTTTGTTACGGAGCGGGGGTCACTGCCTGACGCCAGGGAAGCCAGTGCTGTGAGAAAAGAAGAGGCCTCCATTGTGAGGCCAGCCAGCCAGGCTCCTGTCTGTGCCCGGACCCGGGTCCAGGGAAGGTTCAGGGGCCACGGGGCACAGGCGGTTGTGGAAGTGCTAGTTGGGCAGTTGGTTGGTGTGTTTTTGGAATTCCACCAGAATGACCCTGACTGAGGTTCTGGCTAGAGGCGCAGTGGTGGGTACTGTCTGTGAAGTGTCCGTAGCGTTTCCCGGCGGACTTCAGTGCTGGTCCCTGTGGGCTCTGGGAAGCTGAGATGGCATGGAGGCGTTCACATATACTATATCCTGCGCTGCGCAGACAGGATCCTTCCAAGGTTTCCCCTTTTCATTTAACTTACTAAATCTTCATTGCATTGTTTTTACTTACATCTCATTAAACATTCAGTTTCCTGTCCGAATTTGAACATTTTAAGATTTATTTTGGTTACTTGGTTCAGTGCGCATAGCAGTGGAGGTCATTGGACACCTGAGAGTCCATGAGGGTTATCTTCAACTCTAGAGAGTGGGATTCTCAAAGGAAAACACACAAACACTTTTAAATTGTGGGTCTTCCAAGGGAAAAAAGGAAAGAAACTTACAAAGATGCAAAAACAGTCTCTGATCAACACCAGGTCAGAGAGTTCAGGGGCCCAATGGCCCTTGAAGTAAGAACTGCTCCGGAGGCCGCAGCACCGGGCGGCATTCCTGTCCCCGCTCACTTACTTAGACACGTGCCTCTGCTGGCGTTGGTGGGGCTCCCTCGGGCTCCTTGGAGGATGTGCGGCTTTCAGCTGGAACCCGATAGCCTTCCTTGTATTTCCTTCCTCGATGACTAGAACGGAAAATGTGGTTAGAAAGCTGGCATTGGCATCAGACCAGCACGCGCGCAGGGCGTTTGTGTTCCTGCCTGCTCAGCAGGGATGCCATCTGGACTCGAGGTCTGTCCTGGCTGCCCTGTGTCAGTGACAAGCCCGCAGGCGCATCATCGTCCTGACCTGTGTGGCAGGAGAAGCAAGAGTTCTTCAGCAGAGATCCTGTTCTGCACAGAAGCAATGTAGGCTATTTAGAACGTTTAAAGGGACTTCGGGCCGTGAAAGGGTGTAAAGGAATAACATAGGCAAGAATGAGTAAGCGCCATTTTTACCAAAGGAAAGGCATGAAAACATTTGCTTCAGAGAAATGGACTTGCAGCCGCTAGGGAGGACTGCGCTGAGCTAAGGGCTGGAGAAGTCAGGGAAAGGGAACTGGGCCTGGCCCGCGGGCGAAGCTCCTGTGCTGGGGAGAGTGCGACAGGGCCAATGTAGATCATCAATGTTTGGGATTTGCCAGGAGGCGTCTGGCCCTGGATGTGACTTTGTCAGGAGGCTGGGAGTCTGTGTGCTCAGATCCTGGCTGGTGGCTCAGTGTGGCAGGTGGTGGGTTTCTGCACCGGAGCTGTCTGTGCGAGGTTGCCCCGCCTGTTCACGTAGGGTCTCAGTGTCCTTCGTAGGGGCCTGGGTTGTGACGTCTCCTCCTTCATTTCTGAAGTTATTTGAGTCTTTTTTTCTTAGTTAAGTGCTTGTCAGCTTTGTTTATGTTTTTTAAAAAACCGGCTCCTAGTTGCATGGATTTTTTTCATCTCTAGTTCATTTATTTTTGCTCTGTTCTTCATGTCCTTTCTTCTTTTTCTGGTTCCTTGAGGTGTCAAGTTAGGTGCTCATTTGAAAGCTTTCTTGTTTTTTGTCGAGGCTTTTATCACTGGGACCCTTCTTTAGAACTGCTTTGGCTGCATCCTGTAAGTTTTGGTGTATTTCCATTTTCATTCGTCTCAAGGTATTTTTAAAATTTCTCTTTTGATCTCCTGTTTGACTCACTGGTTGTTCAGTAGCCTGTTGTGTAATCACATATTTGTGATGTTTCCTGTTTTATTCTTGTAACAGGTTTCTAGTTCATAAATCACGGTCAGAAAAGGTATTTGATGTGATTTCTTCTTGTTTTTTTTAATCCTTAACCAAGGATATTTTTCCTGTTGATATTTAGAGAGAGTGAAAGGGGAAAAGGGGGGAGTGGAAGAGAGAGAGAGACAGAAAGGGAAAAGGGGGGGAGAGGAAGAGAGAGACAGACAGCCAGACAGGAACATCCATGTGAGAGAGGCACCTGATTGGTTGCCTCCAGCACTCACCCCAAGTGGGGCGGGGATCACATCCACAACCGAGGCATGTGCCCGTGCCTGGGAATCTAACCTGAGACTCTTCTATGCATGGCTGATGTTCTAACCACTGCACACACTGACCAGGGTGCTTGATGTGATGGCAATCTTAATTTCTTAAAGACTTGTTTTGTGGCTGAACATATGACCTGTCCTGGAAAATGTTCCATGTGTGCTTGAGTAGAATGTGTGTTCCCTTGCTTTTGGATGGAAAATTCTCTACACGTCAAGTCCCCCTGCGCTAACGTGTCCTTTAAGGCCAGTGTTCCCATTGGACTGGGGGTATGGCAGGTCATTAGTCAGTATCGGGTGTCATCCATCACATTAACTTTCCCAGAGCGTTTCCAGTTTTGTGTATGATCTCCCTGCTTTATTACAGCATTTTGAAGTCTGAAACCTCATTGGTTGAGCACATCAAACCCATCGGACACTGAAACATGCCTAGCACTTCCTAGGCTAGCATTTTCAGAGGAACTGAGCTTAGGGTTCTCAAAAGGAAAAGAATATATTAGACATTAGCTGTGTAATGTCAAACTGTGAAAATTAACAGCTTACTTGCAGAATTCAACAAGGTTTTTATTTTGATCTCCTAAATTGCAAGCCAGATACTTATCATTTTTTAAAAAGATAAGCCAAATGATCTCCCTGTAAATATATTTTAATAAAAATCTATCTTTATTTCAGAATCCTAAATAGTGAAGATGACAAAATATTTACTAATGAAGAGCATGGCTATGCATCCAAGAAAAGGAAAAAGGACCATTTTAGAAATGACGGCAGTACTCAGTGTAAGCTCATGTTTGACATGTTACGTGTTGCTGGACTATGTTGGCTCGCTAAGTCACTTTCACACGTTCACAGGAAAGGCGCCCGGAGATCTTAACAGTTTTTTCTGGTGTTGCCCACAGGACTAGTGATCAAACCTTTTGCAGCTCAATCATTTTTTGTGTTTTTTAAAAATATGTTTTACTAGAGGCCCAGTGCACGAATTTGTGTACAGATGGGGTCTGGCTGGCCTGGCCCCAATCGGGGCAGATCGGGGCTGGGCCTGTCAGGAGGAGGAGATGGGGGAAGGTTGGCCATCTGGCCTGCCTGATTGGGGACCGATCAGGGCTGGGCAGACTGGGGAGAGGGGCCATGGCGATTGGCTGGCAGGCCCTGCCCCTGATTGGAGTGCGGGGGCTGATTGGAGGCAGAGCTGGCCTTGGGTAGGGGCTGTGAGTAGTGGTTCAGCCGCCCCCTCCAATGCAGTGGAGGGGGGGTGTTAATTGGGGATCAGCAGCTGGGGGAGGGGCTGTGGGAATTGGCGGTCAGCCCCATTCCTGATTGGTGTGAGTGGGCCAATTGGGGGTGGAGCTGGCTGGGAGAGGGGCCATGGACTGATCAGGATGGTGGAAGCTGATTGGGGGTGGGGCTGGCCGTGGGGAGGGGCTATGGGCAGTGGGCTGGCCGGCTCTGCCCCCAAATGGGGGAGCCAATTGAGGAACCAGTGACCTGGGGGAGGGGCCACGGATGGTTGGCTGGCTGGCCCTGCCCCTGATTGGGAGGGGTCTGGGCCTATTGATGGTGGGGGCCCATTGGGGGTGGGACTGACAGGGGTGGGGCCAGCCCTGCCCCTGATCAAGGCAGGGGGAAATCTGGGTGGGGCTGGGTTGGGAGGGGCTGCAGGAGGTTGGATGGCTGGCCCTGCCCCCTATTGGGTGACCAGTGGGGGAAGGGCCGCAGGAGGTTGGCTGGCTGGCTCCACCCCCCTGATTGGGCTGGTTTGCTGGCTGCAGTGGGCGTCATGGCAATCAGTCCTTCTGGTCGTTATAGCGTTATGGTCACTGGGTTTTTATATATATAGATTGATTTCGGAGAGAGGAAGGGAGAGGGAGATATAGAAACATCAATGATGAAAGAGAATCATTAATTGGCTGCCTCCTGCACACCCCCTACTGGGGATTGATCCTGGAACCTGGGCATGTGCCCTCACTGAGAATTAAACTATAACCTCCTGGTTCATGGGTTGATGCTAACCACTGAGCCCTACTGCTGGGCTCAACCATTTTGTTAGTAAGATTTGCAAAAACAAAACAAAGGATAGCAAAACCCACTACAGAGCCAGCACATCTGAGTGACTGAACAGTAGTCACCATCAGAGTTTGGTTCCAGGCACTGAGGCCCAACCTGAGGCGTCTTGACTTTGGACTTTTGTGTGGGAGGCACTGCCGTTTGGAGCAAGACACAAACATGATCAGAGCTGGTTAGCACCTAGGGGGAGGCAGGTGCTCTGCTGTGCAGCCTCTGCTCTGCACTGAGCGCCTCCATGGGTTGTGAGGAATGCTCCCATGTAGTCAGTCTGCTGAGGAAGGTCGGGCCCTGTGGCAGGGGGAGGTTTCATGACTCTTGAAGCTTTAGGATTCAGGTACTTGAAAAATTTTAATTAAATCAAATACAACTTAAAGGCAATGATGGAAGAATAGGACTTTTTATTAGTTACATAACAGTTTACTAATTGTACTTTTATAATTATGTTTTCGTATTATTTGCAGTCATTAGTGACTAATTTTCTT
>PVJC01028215.1:0-22717 GCA_004026665.1 Murina feae
GGGGGGGGTAGGGGAGGCGGGAGGAAGGGCAGGGGGAAAAAGAGATATATGTACTAATCTTTGTAAAGCTTTATGTAATAATAATTTTAAAAAAATTTAAAAATGTGGAAAAAAAAAGAAACTTAGGATTTACATAGTGTATTTCCTCTCAAAATGTATCTAGTATGTTCTTATTTTTCATAATATGTTATAATGCAGGAAGAAATCAGAATTTTATCTCACTTGTAACATTACCCATTGGAAAATTGAGGACAACTAGCAAAATGAGGTTTATGTCTGAGACTTCAGATGTCCCACCTCTCCAACATTATTTCCCACAAAGCATACCTTTGCCCTTGACATTCTAGACAGCATTTGTATGGTTGAATGATTGTTTGGTTAATGTCCATCTTCCCTGGACGTGAATGAAAGGACATTAAGGAATATTACACTGGATTCTCAGCTCTCTGCGGTTGTGTTCTTCAGAACACCAGCACCAGTCTAACTCTGCATTATTTTGTTAATTTAACGAACTGCATTGCCCATGTTTTTCCAACACCATAGGTAGGAAAATGAAAGTTTTTCCTAGTATTATTTGCAAAAGTTTATTTTCCAAAGGTGTTTTTTGTTTTGTTTTGTTTTTCAGGCTACAAAAATCACTGTGTTGTAGATTAAAGACTTTTCTCAAGGGCTTTATTGGTTTATTTATTTACACAGTTTGACTATAGCTTAGAAGATAGCATCAGTAACTGAGCATAGAGAAAGAGTAATTGGGCACTGTTTTAAAATTTACTGATGACTTCCTACAGCAGGAATACTTTAACATGGGCAGTGTGAGTAACATTTCTGAACATTTTTTACCCTTATTTATCTGTTAGATGATGACTGGTATCCTTAAGTGCATAAGGATATAGTTAATGATCACTGAGCATACTTATCATGCTCCAAATTCTGGAGAGATTTTTTTTGTTGTTCTTTTGTTTGTTTACTTCTATTAGACTAAGTGATTTCATCCTTTTTTTAAAAACTCTCTGATCTAGAAATGACTCCACTAGCAAAAGCTAAATATCTATTCCCAAAATATATGTACACAGACTGGTTGACAATACAAATTGATAAGCCCTATGAGTAGATATTGCAATGTAAGGAATATCACCATAGGCCAAGATCAAAAATGAGAAAAAGACATTTCTGAATCCCATGGAGGCAATAATAACATGCTGGGCTTAAACAGAATTGGTGAACCACCTATTAATATTCTGTCTATATATATAATACATATTATTTTGCCCCTCCATATCCTTCTCTCTCAATACAGTATGTTTTTATAATATTAATATTTTATCTGTAGTTTATTGCTTTAATTTTTATTATGCCATCTTCCAAATAGCAATATTATGATGAAATCTTGATCTGTTAAACCTCACTCATGGAAAGACTTAATGTTCTTCATATGCCTCTGATGTAGCTAACAATTATTGGATTTTGGCTTATGGAAGCCTGTTCCAAAGTATAGATTCCAGAAACTTTTTTTTTTTGTATTTAGTGTTAAAATGAAATAACAAGGTCTATTAACCCATCTGACAAGCTATTTCAACCCATCATGACTCTGAAATCTAAACTAATAAAAGCGTAATATTAAAATTAACCGTTTCTTCGGGACGGCCTAAGCCACGCCCACCAGCCAATCACAATGACTGTATGCAAATTAGCCCAGCCAAGATGGCGGAGGCCACAGCCCTGGGCTCCACCATCTTGGGAGCCTGGGTCCTGGGAAGGTATCTGGCGTCCTGGGCCGCCAGATGCCTTCCCCCGTGGAGAAGCTATCGGGGGAAGCGGGGACCAGCCAGGCGGGACCCTTTTGCCCCCTGCCGGGAGGCCGATCACAGCCGGAACGGCCTCCCTGGGCAAGTGGGACCCCGCAAGCCCCCTGCCGGGAGGCCGATCCGGGCCCCAACGGCCTCCCGGGGCAAGCGGGACCCCGCAAGCCCCCTGCCGGGAGGCCGATCACAGCCAAACGGCCTCCCGGGGCAAGCGGGACCCCGCAAGCCCCCTGCCGGGAGGCCGATCACAGCCAGAACGGCCTCCCAGGGCAAGCGGGACCCCGCAAGCCCCCTGCCGGGAGGCCGATCGCAGCCAAACGGCCTCCCGGGGCAAGCGGGACCCCGCAAGCCCCCTGCCGGGAAGCCTGTCGGGGCCCCAACGGCCTCCCGGTGCAAGCGGGACCCGCAAGCCCCCTGCTGGGAGGCCGATTCGGTGCCAGCAACACTGGAATGGCCTCCCAGGCGGAGAAGCCTGGGGGGTGGGGTACCCCATGCCCCCTCCTGGGAAGCCTATGGGGTGGCCAGCGCCACTCCATTGCTTTCCAGGCAATGGCCCAGAGGGCTGTAGGAGCTGTGGCCAGCCTGAAAACTGCCGTTGGCCCCACATCCAGGCTTGCCACACCCTCTGGGGTGAGAATTTCCACTGGGGTGCTTGACCAGCCTGCAAACAGACATTGGCCCCTCACCCAGGCTGGCCAGGCACACCAGCAGGTGGCCATCCCAAGAGGGGTCCCAAGCTGTGAGAGGGCACAGGCCGGGCTGAGGGACCCCCCTCCCCCACCACCCCAGTGCACAAATTTTTGTGCACCGGGCCCCTAGTATGAATATAAAAATAAAACGCACTATCTGAACCTAGTCCCTTCTATTTGTGTCTCTGAGTAATTTTCTCAGATTAGTGTTGTTGGTGAACAGCAGGTTAATGCAAATCAGCCTTGTAATAAAAGCCTGTCCTCTGCTCACCTAATCTGTAGTTAAGTATTATTCAGGCCATTGCTTTGTGTTCCTATTAAAGACAGAAGAGTCAAAAGAGAAAGAGCAGTAAATATAATTGACTATCATCTACTTCAGATATGAGCTTTAAATCATTCCTTTCTTTTACATTAGTTTAACAAATTTTATAAAACACTGGCTATCATCTTTAAAAGAGCCATACTCTATATTTATTTTAATAAATTTCTTAGAAAGTAATAAATAATCAACTTCCAATGCATATCATAGTATGTAAGGTATTTTTTTTAATATTGTAGAAATTTATCTCTAAGGCTAATGACCCAACACTAGGAAAAACATGTGCAAATTTATAAATGATATTAATTATATTTTTATTACAGAGAGAACATTATAAATTAAAAGACATCCTTTGGCCTTCTTAATGATGATAACAATGGTCAATAATAATAGATACCATTTACTAAGTGTTACAAATCTGCCAAATTCTTAAATTAACACTAATCCTCACAACAACCCTGAATATGTGTTATCCCTATTTTGCAGGCAATGAAATCAAAGCTAAGTGAGATTATATAATTCGCTTGATGCTTCATGTTAGAAAATTACAGAGTTGGGGTACAGAAACGTGTCTCTTTGGCTTCAGTGCCCTCATTCTGGGATATCTTGCTTCCCACCCCCAACTCCTTAAAACTAGCTTCAACAATTTGGAAAATGTAAACTTATTTAATGGTACTTATATGCTCATTAATTGAGTTAATTGATTCATAACATTTTTCTATAAACAGTTTTTTTCTTACAGAGATTTGTAAATAGAACCCTAAATACTGATTTTTGTGGATTTTATTTTAGTCGTAGGCATTGCATCCAAGTATACCTTAGACTCTGACCACACTCAACTCTCACAGCCCACGTTGTTGACCTGGTCAGTTGCCCAGCTCTTTACACCTTTACCTGTCCTTAGAGAGACAGCTACAGCCTCTAGCTCCTCCAGCAAAACAGGAAGCTTGTCTCATTCATCTCTTACCTTCAGCATCCCTCATGTTTTTTATTAAAGGAATGGATGTTTTATAGTTCACTCCTGGACCCCAAGCTCCTTGAATGCTATGACCACATCTAAGGTTCCTAATGGTCTGTCTCAGGGCCTAGGGATTGCTTTGTGTTTTACCCACATGATGAAATGTGACAAAGGGATGAGTTAATCATTCAATAAAATTGACCAACTTCTTAAGCATAAAGAGGCAAAGCAGAATAGCATCCCAAAAAGCAAATAAGAACAATAAACGAACAATAAATGAAGAAAAAATAAATGAACAATAAGTGAACTTGCCACCAAATGGTTCTTCATGGAATTGTTTGGGTAATAATAAACTTAATCTTAACTAATAAAAGCATAATATTAAAATTAACCATTTCTTCGGGATGGCCTAAGCCACACCCACCAGCCAATTAGAGTGACTATATGCAAATTAGCCTAGCCAAGATGGTGGAGGCCGCAGCTCTGGTTTTTGGCTGCTGCCTCTGCCATCTTGGGAGCCTCCGTCCTGGGAAGGCATCTGGCACCCTGGGCTGGCCAATGCCTTCCCAGGCAGAAGCCTTCCAGGGGGGCGGGGACCAGCTGGCAGGACCCCTCAGCCCCCTCCTGGGAGGCCGATCGTGTGGCCAGTGCCTGGCCAGCGCCACCCGATCGGCCTCCCAGGCGGAGAAGCCTTCCGGGGGGATGGGGACGAGCTGGTGGGACCCCGCGACCCCCTCCTGGGAGGCTGATGGGGTGGCCAGCACCACTCCATGGGCTTCCTAGGTGGAGAAGCCTGGGGGTGGGGGGACAGGACTAGCTGGGGGACCCCAAGGCTCCCTCCTGGGAAGCCTATGGGGTGGCCAGCGCCATCCCATCGCTTCCCAGGCAGATGCCCCGGAGGGTCAGTGGGAGCTGTGGCCAGCCTGAAAACTGTCCTTAGCCCATCACCCAGGCTTGCCACACCCCCTGGGGTGAGGGTCTCCACTGGGGATCTTGGCCAGCCTACAAACAGACATTGGCCCCTCACCCAGGCTGGCCAGGCACACCAGCAGGTGGACATTCCCAGAGGGGTCCCAAACTGTGAGAGGGCACAGGCCAGACTGAGGAAACACCCCCCCCCCCACTGCCCCAGTGCACAAATTTTTGTGCACCGTGCCCCTAGTACCAATAATAATAGCTACCATTCAAGGTCCAATTATATCCCAGAAACTGCACAAAATTCTTTATATGTCAGTTTTATCTCATTTAGTTCATCAAAGATATGAATAATATATTCCTGTTTTATAGGTGAAGAACTTGAAGTTCAGATATGTTACTGTTGTAAAATATAAAGCTACTATTTGAATGTAAAGTTTGTCTTCCTTTAGTTCACATGCTTTGCCATATAACAAACCTGGAATTTATCTAGGAAAATAATAGTTTCCTGCATCTTACAAAATGTCACTGGTTCTTTTACATAGTTTGTGTAAGTACAGCTTTACATCAGTTTAATTATTTTTTAAAATTATTTACATAATTAAAAGTATATTCTGCGCCAAAGTATTTTATGGAATTACTAGAGGCCCAGTGCACAAAAATTTGGGCACTTGGGGGAGGGGGAGTCCTTCAGACCGCCCTGTGCCCTTTCACAGTCTGGGACCCCTTAGGGGATGTCCACCTGCTGGTGTGCCTGGCTAGCCTGGGTGAGGGTCAGAGGGCTGTTTCAGGCTGCCCACAGCCCCTTCAGGTTCGGGTCCCTACTGGGGTGCCTGTCCAGCCTGGGTGAGGGGCTGATAGCCATTTCAGGCTGCCCACAACCCCTTCAAGTTTGGGTCCCTACTGGGGTGCCTGGCTGGAAGCTGGTATCTGGGATTTATTTAACTTCTGTAATTGAAACTTTGTTGCCTTGGTCTCAGCACCACAGGTATATGGGATTTATTTATCTTCTATAATTGAAACTTTGTAGCCTTGAGTAGAGCTCAGGGCTCAAAGGGCCCTGGCTTTCTCCATTGCCCCAGGCAACTCCAGCTCTGTGACTGCTGCCATCTTAATTGAGTTAATTTGCATATTTGATCTTGATTGGTTGGTGGGCGTGACTTGTGGGCATGGCTTGTGGGTGTAACGGAGTGGGGTGGTATCTATTAGAAATGCCTGTAACCTTATTATGCTATTATCCAAATAAAAGAGAGGTATAAAAAGGAAGAATAAAATACTATGCAAGTAGCTTGCTCTTTACCGAAGTTCACCCTGGAAGATGTCTCCTTCCTGGTCCTACTTGTTACAACCCCCTAATTTAGTTTGTGTTTATTTAATTATTTGTCCATTTCAGAAGGAAAATTACCTGTTAAATGACTAATTTTTAAAAAAGAAACCAAGTTTATTTGAGAGGTTCTGCCAATGTGTAATGTCTTCTAACACTGGCCAAAAATAGCAGTAGACTAATTTTGAAATAACTATTTTCTCTGCAGAATTCCTGAAGCTATTCTCATTTGCCCTCCTTTCTTGAATCCTCCACCTCCAAACACCCACCCCGGAAAAAAAGAAAAACAGATTACAGTAAATTTTGGCAAGGAGTTCTATTTGCATCATTTTCTTAGAAGTCACGTGCTTTGGATTTCCTCTTGTTTATGATATATTAAAATGGCTTCCAGATGTTTTTAATTATAAAAAAAAAGTTTTCAAGAAAGCAGAGTAATCCATAATAAAATTTCCTCTTTATTTTTAATGGCCAATAAATTAGTATATCCCAGCTTATCAAACTGCCCCATAATTCTGAGAGCGACCTCTTTAAGAAAGGTCAGGCATTGAGTTAGACAGCTAGATTTGGGCAGAGGCAGAGTTTTACCAAGAACACTTTTAGCTCCTGTTTCCAATTGAGGGTGCTCCCTGCCTGGGGCCTAGCCCGATGTAAAAGCCCATTGGCTGGAATTGCTTAAATGTCCCACACAAATATAAACACCTCGACAGTGTTGGGAAGATGAAAGGAACAGCTTATTGATATTGTATATGCTAACGTTTGGATGTGGGACAGGAAAGACAGCATTTAACTGCTGGTATGCAATGTTGAAACTGGGCCGCATGAAGAGGTTTTCATTTACTGAGGTTGGATGCATGCCCAGACTGCCATAGTAGAATTTAGGGAAAAACACAGAAAGGAGGAGAACCACGGAACGGTTTTGGGGGAACATCCATCCACGTGGGACAGAAGAATAAATATGTGTGAAGATCATGTTTCCAGAAAGGAAAGGAGTAGCCACTAGAAAACTCGTGAGCCTTCCGAATCCCAACCTGGCCCTCTCCATTTTATAGTTGAAGGTAACTGTCTGTTCATCCTCATTTTGATTCAGAGTAAGAACAAAGCTATCATTTGGCTGAAAAGGAAAGAGAAGCAGGGCAGGGCAGGACAGGGCAGGGCAAGAAGAAACCTTAGCTAACTTTGCCTGTTGTTATTTTAAGCTTAGCAAAGGGAATAAATATGTTTTTCTTTTACTAATGCTACCAAAAGAGAAAGAGCTTTGTGGATTATAGACATGGTGGCTTTTTAAAATGTATCTGCAGAACATCTGTCATATGGGACAGAACAAGAAACTTTTAGGAAGTGGAGGTTTTATGACTCATAAAATTTAAATTTAAATGGGACATTCATTGGTTTCATTTAATGAAGCATTTTCTGATAATTAACTCTCTCATCACTTTACTCCACCTCATTTCTTTGTTTGTAACTTTCAGCACATTTGACAAATACAAGTAAGTGTGTTGATAATGGCTTTGGAGAGATAGTTCATCAAAATAGGTGTCTGCAAGGAAGTGATGTTTGTGGAAATTTTAAATAAAGAAAGTGACACAGTGTGACACATACAAACTAGTCACTCAATCTGTATCTATTGAGTTCCCACAATATACAAAGAAGAAAGAGAATCCAGCAGAAAGAGAATCCAGAGAGAAGTTTCACTGGATCAGAGTGGAGGGGGCAACAGAGAGAAGTTATGTGGGTACTCTAGAGACATCCAGTTCAAAGGTTAGAATAGTGGAGGTTACAAAAAAGAACATGAGGATTTACTAGGTGTCTTGAGGAGAGAAGGAAAAGATCACTGAGGACTTTAATTTTGCAACCATGCACAAAATAAATACCAGATAGGGCCAAAATTTCACGTTTCTAGAGTTAAAACATGCTTATTGGTAATGAACAGAAGATCCAGAACAAATGAATGCAGTGGGTTACCGATCATCTGCAGTAGTAATAGTGTAGCAAGGAAAGCACTGGATTAAAGGAGGTATCGCTAGTGACCATTCATGATGACCACGTGATCGTGATCCCATTTTAATTTAAAAATCTGGAAAAATCTTTTGGAAAATGTCACCTTTGGAAGGATAGGTCAACAAATGGGCCAGGTGAAATGGGGCAAGTTAGGAAACTTCTATCCTTACTGAATTGATGAGACTTTTGTAAGTTACCAAACAGCATCAACTTAATAAACAGAGGTAAAGAAATACAGATTGAAGGGTTCAACAACTGAGTTCAGGAAACATTTATTTCTAACTTACTATGTGTTAGGCAGCGTTCAGGCACTATTAAAGAAACAGGCTATCATTGACTCTGTAGCAAGAATTCCCTTGGCTCTTCTAGCCCAAAAATGTACCTGCTGATGTGGCTTCTGCCAAAACCCAGCTCTCGTCAATACAAGAAGCCCACTGCAATCATTCAAGCTTTCATTGTTAGGAGGAATCAAGTGAAGGGAGAAGGAAAACACCAGCCTTCCCTTCTGCGAATCAAAGCTGTAATCCACGGAGAGGTAAATGTCCCTGTGGGATCACTCTTACAACGACATAGTGTTGCCCAGATTCCCCCCAGCATAGTCCTGGCCCTAAAGGTTAAGTTTTACATTTCAGGTGTGACCTGCTGAGAAATAACCTGAATGCAGTCCCAAACTACCTGTTTGTTTTCTTCTCCCTTCCATCCTGTCTTGCTCTTTCCATTCTAGGCACAGTGGTCTAGCCCCTCACAGAACACACTAAGCATATTAGGACCTTGGATTATTGTCTTTGCACTTCCCTTTGCCTGAATATTCTTATCTGGACATCTGCATGGCTCACACACTTACTTCCATAAGTGTCTGCTAAAATCTGACTTTATCGAAGTGGCCTTCCTTGACCACCTTCTACACGATAGCTGCACTCCTCACTGCCACCCCACCCCCTTTATCGTGCTTTATTTGTCTTCAGATTACTTATCACCACCAGATAAACTATGTTATTTTTAGATTATTTCTTTTCTTCTGATAATTAAATGTAAGCTCAATAAAAGAAGGGTCTCTGTCTATTTTGTTCATTCTAGTTTCCTAAGCTCAGAATGGTGGCTGGCTCATAGTAGTTGCTCAATAAATATTTGCTGAATATATTAATTAATGCCCAAGGAAAAGCACAAAACACACTTGGACCACAGACCAAAGTTAGAGTGATTGTAGCTGGACAAAACATGAGGAGCTTAGAGAAGATATTGTGTATCACTATGGGCTCAGCTCTGTGGTGTTGGAGAGGGAAAGATGAGGAGTGGGGAGCATGGTGAGAGAGAGGGACAGAGGGAGGTTGTGCTCTTCAAAAGACATACAATGTCAAACAATAATGATATCTAAGAACAACTACTAGGATTAGTAAAAGCTTTGGAACCTAAATCACTGAGTAATAGTTTAAGAACATAGTAATTTCTCAACATAAAGAAAAAAAAAGCATCAAGGAGATAGGAGTAGGGGTTAGCGGATGGAACAATATAGTCATCTTTTATTTTTTAATTATTTATTTTTTAATTATTTATTATTTAGAGTATTACATATGCCCCCTTTTCCCCACCCACCCCAGGCCTTCACTAGCCTATTGTCTGTGTCCATGGGTTATGCATATTTCTCTACACTAGTAATAGCCTGGGGTCGTCACCACTGTTTGGACTAGGGAACAGTGGGTCCTGGGTGGCTCGGGTCTGGCAGGGTGAGAACACTACTCCACCTCTTGGTCCCTTCCCTAGCCAGCAGCTCCCAGTGGTGAATGGGGAACCAAGGGTGGGTGGCAGGGGATGCGGGCCATGCCAGGGCAAGGCCTGCGTCCTGCCAGTGCCCCCACACACAGAGGGTGACCCTCGGTTGGGGTGGGCCAGTGAGTGGGTGGGAACGGCGGACCTCTGGGACCTCGGTCCCTCCCCCTGGCCTACAGACTTCTATCCCCGATGGCAAATGGGGAACTGGGGGAACCTGGGGTGGGTGGCAGGGCATGCAACAGCGACAGGCCAAGGCCCCATCCCCATCCCCCCCATCATCCCACACACAGAGGTGGACCAGCGCCAAGGGCAAGGCTTGGGGGAGGGGGGATGGCCAAACTATTGGTCCCTCCCTTCCTGCTCCCCCTCTACCCCAGGCTCTGATCTCCCAGGGCATACCAGTTTCCATTAGTGGGAAGAAGATAAAGTAGAACATCCTGGAAAGGGCAAGTCTTTTTCCTTATCGATTCTTATTGCTGGGCTCTAGAGAAATAATGACCAGGTCCCCAGTTGGGTCTCTCTCCTCCTCTGTTCAGACCTGCTGGTCATCTGGTGTTCCGGAGCAGGAGGAAGAGAAAAGCTGAACGTAGCAACGCCACCCACCCGAGGGCCGGGGGGTAGGTAGCAGAGGGACGTGGTGACTTTGGAGTCATACAGACTCTGCCAGTGAGACTTTGTAACCTCTCTGAGTCTCGGTTTCTTCAACTGTAAAATGGGTATGATAACAGCACCAGCCTCAGTGGAGTGTTACTGGGTGTGCATAAGATTATGCACGTAAAGCTCTCAGCCCGGGGCTTGACAGGCACTAAGCCTTACTGTTGTCACTGTGGTTATCTGCCAGCTACCCATCCCCACCCCCCCCCTTAGGAACCCCAGTGTTTAACTAGCAATGTAGGCAGGAGTGGAAATGGCCTGCTCCCTGTCCTGGGGGCCTTGGGAGAACTAGGATTCCTCTAGATTCTGGAACAAGACAGCTCTGCAATATGAAACCCCTGAGGGTCAGGAGCCCAACTGGTCCCAGCACGTGCTCCCTGGGTCTCGGGGGCAATCCCGCTGCCTTCCCTCTCTTCCGGGCACTGTCCTGTCCTGCCCCAGTTGTCACTCACACCGGGAATCTCTGCGTCATCTGTGTGCACATCTGTTCCCCAGCAGCCCCCACTCGGTGTGCCTCCCAGCTCTGCCCTGCACTTGGGCAGATCACTTACCCACTCCGCGCCTTTGTTTTCTCATCTGAAACCTGGGAATGATAGTGCCGGCCTCCTGGGGTTGATGATCAAACCAGGTCACCAGATGAAGCGCTTAGAAGAGTGCTGGGCCTGTTTTAAGTGGCTACTCAGTGTCAGCTGTTCTGTCATTACTGTGGGACGGTGAGTCTCCTGGGAGTAGGGGTTCTAGGAGGTGCCACTGTCCTGGGAAAAGCCTGTATGAGAGTCTTTCAGCCTTTTTCAGAAATAATGAGATCATTAGCATAAGAAACCACCCGTGAGGGACCTTTGACAGCTATAAGCATTAACAACAAAGAGCAAAAAGCCAGGCCTGAGGCTGGATGTCTGTCCTGTACACCCAATAGGTTGCCGGTTAGGTTCCCTGTCAGGGCACCGGCCAGACTGTGGGCTCAACGTGTCTCTTTCTTCCTCTCTCTCTCTCTCAAATAAATGAAAACACACTTTAAAAAATAAAGTTTTTTAAATAGTGAAGCCATTATGGTCCCATGGTTGCAAACTAGAAGAAAATATGATTCGACAAGAATAAGAGACTCTTAAAAAAAGAAATTATAGCAATAAAAGTTACATAGAATTCCAAAGAAGAGGAAAACGGGCATCTAAAGGAATCCATGTGGCTACAGGGGAAATCGCTACTGAGCCTAGATTTTAAAAAGACAGACTGGGAAAAATGTATTTCCAGCAAATATTTGATAAATACTTGGTATCTTTAACATGTAAGAGCTCACATAAATCCTATATAATAAAAGCCTAATATGCAAATCAACCAAACTGCAGAAGGGCCAGCCTAATGACTGGTTGATATGAAGTACACTGACCCTCAAGGAGCACACACTCAACACAGGAGCTGGCCCCTTGTGGTCAGTGCGCTCCCACAGAGGGAGCACCTCTCAGCCAGGAGCCGGGCTCACAGCTGGCTAGTGCAGCAGCGGTGGCAGGAACCTCTCCCACCTCTGTGGCAGCACTAGGAGCAGTTAGCCAAGAGATAAGGAATAGAGAGCAGGCATGTGGTAAGGAGCAAGGGGTCCTGTACTGTGAGAGGGATCCTGGACTGCAAGAGGGCACAGGCCAGACTGAGGCACCCTCCCCCACCCCCCACTCCCAGTGCATGAATTTCATGCTCCGGGCCTCTAGTATGTATATATATAATATGCAAAGTGTCCCCACGGAAGTTTGACAGGGAAACTGAGAGTTCTATCGCTTGCTATGAAATGCACTTACCACCAGGAGGTGGCATGGAATGAAGAGAGGCCCCAGCCAGCAGCCCTGATCACCGGCAGGCCTAGGGACCCTACTGTTGCATGAATTTTGTGCACTGGGCTTCTAGTATGCATGTAAGTTCTTTGATTTCTTCCCACCTTTCCCTGCCTTCCCTTTGAGGTTCAGCAGTCTGTTTTATGCTTCTATGTCATCTGTGAATATTCCAGAGATGTCTTCTGAAATAGTGAGTAGATTTCTTTTCTATGGTTCAGAGGACAGAAAGTTTTGGAAAGTTTTGACAATTTTATTTCAATATTCTAATTGTTAGAGCTGTCTAATTGTCACTCCTATAGTAGAGTAAACTCCATCACTGTGTTAAATCAGAAATAATTTAAGAGAGGTGTTGTAAATTAGATTTCTGTTTTAGGTGAGAGATTATACCAGATGACTCATAAGTATGTCCTAAACTAAGTTTTTGCATACACACACACATACACATACTCATTGGACTTTAATTACTACAAATCATCTAGCTAGTTTCTAAAATAGAGGACACCCAAAAAAATAATAAATTTTGTGTTCGTTATAAGTACATTACATGCAATATTTACAAAACACTTATACCAACGATTTCTATGTTATTTATCTGAAATTCAAATTTAATTGGGCATCCTGTATTTTATCTGGCAACTTTATGCCATAGGAAACACCAAAACAAAAGTATGTACGAGTCTTCAGGACTCGGAATTTACATAATTAATGTAATAAATACAAAGCAGGGGCATATCGTGCCAGAATTCATTCAAAAATGTACAGCCACTATAGCTTTTGGGCAGATTAAGGTTATTGACCTTACAGCCATACCAGCAGGTGAGGTTGTTTTTGTTTTTTTAATCACCTTTGACTGAACTTTTTTTTCAGTTTTTGAGAATTCTGAAATGTATTTGTTTTAATGTTGTCTTTTTTTTGTTTGCCATATTCTTTTTAAATTTTCACAGAAGACTTTGGCCTAAATGATTCACTGTAGATCAAGGTAGCTATTTGGCTTTCTTAGTATCTTCTTATCAAATCTAGCTTCCAATTCAATGTTCTTTATCTGGCATATTTCTTTAGTACTAGCTATTAACATTAACATTGACGAATGGTTGGATTCACCTTTAATAGACTATAATTTCAAAATTATAATTACAGTAAAATTAAAATAACCATTAAATAGTTACCAAAACAACTTAAAATATCAGGGGGAGGGTTATTTTAGATAAATAAAAGCATCTCTCAATACTGACAAAAGAAGGAGGATATTTCTGTTTAGCAGCTAAAGATGTGCTGCTATAAGGCTAAAGCATAAAACTCTGAAATGGTAAGATTTGGAACAACTTTTTAAATTACAAATTAATTTTGTAATTATTTCAAATTAATTTTGTGATTATTTCAAATTTTGTGCATAAAGTGAAGAGTTATTAATATTCTAAGTTGTGCTGTTTCAACTTGCTCATTTTAAATATTTACATGAAATGCAATGGCCTTGCATAAAACGACACTTGATCTCAAAAGTCTTAGGCTTATTTTTGACTGGGATATAAGCAAAAGTCAAACATTTACAAGAAAATGTATTCAGTGTACTATCAAGTTTAAAACCAAAAATTCAAAGACTGGAGAACTGATCATGGGATGGAGCAGGTAGGAAAGCTTCGCTGAGAACCAAAGGCTTACTTTGTGCCCTGTAGGATGGGCTGGGAACGAATACTTGGAGAGGAGGAGAAAGGTAAGACCGAAGAGGTAATATTCACAAAACTTTCGACAGGAAAGTAAGAATTAGGACGGGAGATGCCAGAGATGATATAGAAATATTCCGTTTGGAAGGGGAACGTGATCATGAATGGGAAACAGGTTTACTACTCAGGATTTTAAAGGCCACCCTACAGAATGTACACTTGGTATCATGGCCTAGAGAGTCATCACATATGCCTGCCCCAAAATGGGCATCACAAGAGTGGTGTTTCTGGTGGTGTTTGTGGTTAAGTCAGCTCAACAAAACCAACTCACTCGGAACACTGATACTATCTAACCGAAACTCAGAGGACAGCAACGGACAGTATCATTCTTTGAGCGCTTCTTTTAAAAGTCATCTTTCTTTACAGATTTTTGAGCTTGTAGAGTTACTTCTGTTCCGAATGAAGACCCACAAACTTCTGTCTGTGGATAACCTATCAATATTTAGGTCTCTGAACATTGCAAGTGGATCATGGGTGGCTTTGTGACCAGAGGTGAGAGAAGAGCTCAATCCTGCATCCTCTCCACAGGCAGGTTCCCCACTGTCAGCTGCAGGGATGTAGCCTATGTCAAGGTTCGCAGATCAGACGCTAAGATTACTCTCCTTGCGACCAGGCATACTGTTCAAAGAGATGCCACTTCTGGGCCATTCTCCCCGACTCAAGAGGAAGGCATTTTTGTGAGATATATATTTTGCCAGCTCGTCTATCAGAGGATATTTATTTGATCATTAATTTATTTTATGAAAACTGTACGAGTTACACAGTACAGGACCTTCTGATCATGTATTGCCCAGATTAACACTACGTGACTGGGTGGAAAGTGCAACTCCAAGAACGGAGCTCTCTTATTCCCTGTGTAAGCGGTTATGCTGCAATTTACGGGATAAAGACATCCCTTTTAGACACTGTAATTAGCACTTGTCTTATTTATACATCTTCCTTAGCGCTGGGTCCCCTTTAAAATATTTTTATTTAAAATGACATGTAAGGAAATAGTTCGGTATGCATTAGGGAAAAAGGAAACAACAAACCACTGATAAATCCATCTGTTAAAAACCACAGTACACAAATTAAAAGAGTAAGTTAACATTATATGTCTTAATCTCTTAGCACCATTGTTCATGCTTATTGTTTCTTGCAGAATAGTCCAAAGATATTTTTTCCAGTAGACCAACTCCTTTTAGTTGACACCCTGGAAATGCTTTGCTTGTTTTAAATAGGTCTTTTATGCGCTCAGACACCTACATAGTTAGTAAGTCCAGCCTTTGTAAAGTGACTGGTCTACGTGGCTTTGTTCCTCTATTATTTATGTTGTCCTCTCCAGCTCCCCTTTCAAACAATTCATAGTTACCAAAAGATTTATTAAATTCCTCACTGAAGTTTCCCTACCGAATGCAAACTCTGATTCTGCCTCTAGCAGAGCAAGATGCGGTAGCTCAACGGTCCTAAGATTTCTGTTCTTAATTCTTACATGTTTCCCTTCCTTCATCCCTTGTGAGGTAGGTGAGAAAAGCAACCGCCCCACTGCTTCATGCATCGCAACTCAGAAACTCGCCCTATCCTTGTAAGTTTGAATCCCAGCCCAGCTGGCGGTTCCTGGATTTCAGACACTGAGTATAAGTTCAGAACTTTTAAATCAATCACTCTGAACAGTATTTCTGTCAAAAGGAAACCTTTTCTTCTTTGGCAGAAAGGCTTTCCTGATTTCCACTGCAGCCCTGAACAGTCTCACAAATGAAACCAGGATGTAGGAGGAAAATTAAACTAGATATAATTTCCTAACGTTGTCGTTGGAAGAGTCCCGTTCCACTTACTGTTCAGTAGGACGAAGGCACCTCGGTGCCCTGTGAGATTTTTCAAACAGTTCCTCCCTTCCAGGCTAATGGCTTGTTGCAGTGGAAATCACAAGTGGAAATAGAAGGAGGAATGAAATATTCCTTGGATTCAACCCCCTTACCTTAAAAGTATCCCTCAAATTATTAAAATGCTTTTATAATTAGGTTACTTTATAATTTTTGCGTATTATGGCTCTTAGCTGGTTATGTTCTCCTCTGAAAATCCCCATTGTTGGCATTGGGAATGGTGAGGCAGTGCAGAGACCCCTCGGCTTAGCCAGATATGACACAGCAGCTTCAGCAATAACATCTCTTACTCCATTTTGCCAGGACACGTTTAAATCTCAAGCCTTGAAAACAAAGAAAGTCAAAACTCTGAAAATAATATAAAAGATAAAGTATATTTGGGCTCCTAAATAATAATAACAAACATTTATAATTTTTACTATCCAGAGAGTAAACTATTCTTTACCCTTTACATCTATCTCCCATTAAGTACCATACATGATCCATTGTACCTTAACATTGAGGTAACACAGAAGTTTCTGCTTCCTATGTTCTCTGCTTTCTACTATGCATTTTATTTAATGTATAGAGGGGTCTCCCATTATGTAAAATAACCTAAAATATATATAAAAATTTGTCAGATTTATTATGAAAAGTCCATGGAGAGGTGCTGGTTTTCTCCACTGGTGTGCATTGAAGAATATTTACAAATGATATTTCCTGACATTTTTCATACAAATGATTGTTTTCTATACCTTGATTTCTTTGCTGTGTCCCAAAAATTCCATATAATCCCTTAGAAACCTTGAAATAATTTTATCTATAGATAATCATTGATTTGTGGACATTAAACGAGACTTTTGAGCTCTAACTCATACTGGGATTGGTATTTACAGGTAAATGTGAGGAACAAAGATTTAAACATATATGAAGTTGAACATAGCTGACAAATTTATGGAAATAATATTGGAATAAGTACATTCATTCATTCAATATTTATCCAACACATATTTATTGAGTGTTTACTATTATTGAGTATCCAGCGCCAGGCATTATATTAGCTATTGAAATTCAGCAATAAAAGAAACTAACATGGTTTCTGACTTTATGAATTCAGGACATTGGCCTCTTTGAAGCCGGAGGACCAACCTCTTGAATTCTTTAAAGAAACATCACTGGACTCAATTGCTGTAGAATTCTAAAAGTCTAATATAAATGTGCAGCAGTAAGCAAAGAGTGCTCAGGAAAGGCACTATAAAAACGGGAAGCTAAGGAAATCACAGAATGTTTGAACTAAAAGGCACCTTAAAGAACATTTATCCCAGCCTCTTTATTAACTCAAATGAAATCTTTGTTTATGTTTCTGTAATGGTTAATGGCTGAGCTGAGTCCAAAACATACTTCTCTGGACATATACCTATTTTTATTGTAAAATCCAACTTCTAAGTGTATTCATCGTACAACATAGGTGTTGTGGGTTAAACTGGATCCCGCTCCCAAAATTCATAGATTGAAATACCAAACTCCAGTGCCTCTGAATGTGGCCTTACTTGGAAACAGAGTCATGGCAAATGTAATTAGTTACAATAAGATGGAGTCATGCTGGCCCAGGGTGGGCTCCTCATTTAATATGGCTGGTGTCCTTGTGAGAAGGACGATGCACATAGTGAGAACACTATGTAAACACGGGCGTTATACTGTGACAAACCAAGAGCTTACCCAAAGTCAGGAGAGAGGCCTGTGAGAGGGCCTTCCCTATCACCTACAGGAGCATGAACTTGCCGACACCTTGATTGCAGACTGATAGCCTCCAGAACGTTGGGACAGTACATTTCTGTGGTTTCAGTGACACGTTTTCTGGCACATCCTTACAAGAATCTTATGAAACGAATATAGGAGGCAATTCCATTTGAGGCTTACTCACGGCTTTTTCATTCATTTACTTAGTCACCAAACAAGTGTTTATTGAGCACCTGCTTTGTGCCACACCCGCACAAAAGATTGGGAATAGAAAGGTGAATAAGACCCAGTTCCGATCTTCAAAAAATACATGAGCATTCCATAGTGTTAAATAATTATGTCGTGAGGTTCCTCCCCCGCCTTCTGGGATCCACTTCCATTTGTGTGGTTCTTTCCCAGTAAAATGATTTATTCTCCCAATCAACACTGAAAGACGAGATTCCACTTCTATCTTGGGTCCAGCCTCTTCCCTGGAAATATGTGAAACTGTTGCTTCCCAGGAGTAGTAACTCTCTCCAATCAGTGAGTCATGGGTTGGGGGTAGAATCCAGGCCAGTGACAGTCCCTTAGCATGCTATTAACCAAGCATTTCAAACCCTCCCACCAGAGGACTGCACAGAGCCCAGCACGGAGTCGCTGTCATGCATTATCAGGGCCATAAAGTGAGTTTTTAAAATTTTAAAGTTTTCAAATAAAATATACAAAAGTTGATTATTTAGCAGTTTATCAACTTTACCCTCCTGTGGCAAAGGGAGCAGACAATAACATTGTTCAAAGGAGGCTTCAAAACGACTTTCTGCCATTTTTATTGCAACGTTAAAGAGGACTAAAACGATTCCCTCCGTAGACCCCTGGCTGGCTTTGCTGTTTCCACCCCTGAGAGCGCGTTTGCATTCCTCCAGCTGATGCTGCTGGAGTCAGTCCCTCTTTACTCTCCCAGGGACATGTGCTCACAGCTTCCAGGGCTGTGTCTGTGACATCCAGAAGCCAGAGGAATTATAGGATCTCTGGCCCACAGACCCAACCATGGGGCGAGTCAAGACTTAAATCGTCCCTGCTTCATAATAACGCTTTGCCTTTCCCCATTTCCCAGTGACTGACTGCCCCCAGTCTTCCTGTCCCCACAGCCACAGTTGTTGCCCTCATGCCAACAACAGTAAGAATGAATCTAAAAGGATGACAAAAGTAGGCAAAGGTTATATTCCCCTTCGGTAATCCCTCTTTATGAGGATGATAGGAGTCCCCTATATGCACTACGGGAAGGAGGTAAATAAATCACGCTTCTCCAGAGTTGTGAGGAGCATCCGTGCTATTTATGTTTCTAGAAATCCCACTGGAAAAGCCTGGAAAATGAACTTCTAAGTGGATTTATGAGGGTCTTATTATCCATGGTTTTTAGTGCAGTTGCTATTTTTTTACTTGAAGCCAACTCCCTTTAAACTTCACCCTTTTATCTGGAAAAATAAAATATAGTCTCATAATGTCCAGAGCATCCCCTTTAAATGGCAGAGAACGTGCCAGAGATCTAGTTCATATGCGATCTCTTTAAGTCCTCTTGGCCTTTTAGCATTTTTGTCTTATTGTCTCTGCTCAGCTTCAAGAGAGCACAGCAAGTAGATATGTTTTCTCTGTGGGTTTACATAGGACTTCCCGGAATTAAGCACCAGCTCATCTATTTGGAGCAATGGGAGAGTCTACAATGACCTCTGGAGAATTGGTGGTCCAAGGTGAAACACAAAGAAAAACCTGAGCTCAAGCAAACGGTTATGAGACCATAGGAGGGAAAGATCAAGGAACATACTGTTATTAGAGTTAAATATCCATTCACTTGTTCATTTATTTCTTCAAAGATATTTGTTGAGCACCTACTAGGTGTTGAGTTTTGCGCTATTCTCTAGGAGTATGATGTTGCACAATAGACATGCTTACTTTCCTCATAGAGCTCACAGTTTGTTTTTTTAATTGATTTTTGGAGTGAGAGAAAAGGAGAGGAAGAGAGAGAGAAAAAAAGAAAAAAAAAATCAATGTGAGAGTGAAACATCTATCAGCTGCCTCCTGCACACCCCCTACCAGGGATTGAGTCTGAAACTCAGGCATTGAGCCTGGAACTCAGGCATGTTCCCTGACCAGGGATCAAACCAACAACTTTTTAGTTCACAGGAGAACACCCGACCACCTAAGCCACACTGGCCAGGGCAGAGTTCACAGTTTGATAAAGGAAGGGAGCCACCAAATAATGATATAAACAAGTCAGTTAAAAGTACAAGTGACTGCTGTGAAGGATAATTATAAAGTGCGATATGGACATAAAGTGAGCCAGTTTTACCTAATCTGGGGTGGAGATAGTAGGGCAAAGGACTCAGGGAAGGCTTGCTTGAAAAAGTAATTATGGAACTAAGGTTTAGAGAAAATGTGGAAGTCAGTGAAACAGCCAAAGTTAAAGATGGGGTTGGGAATGGGGTAGGCGCACTCCAGGAGAAGGTTAGAAAGAGGGCAAACATTCTTGTCGAAGGAGGAAGGGCACATTCAAAGAACTTGAGGAAGACCCGTGTGCCTGAGCACCTGGAGAGAAAGGTGCGAAGCAAAGCTGGAGTGGTTGCAGGAGGCAGCCAGTCCATGCAGGGATTGGCAACCCGATTAAAGCTTTGGAACTGATCCAAAGAGCAATGGAGAGCTATAGGAAGGCTGAAAGCAGGGAAAGTAACACGAGGAGAAAACCATTGTACCTGCTAAGATCAGGTGGAATTAGCTTCAATTTACAAAAAATTCACACTATTCCCTTACTCCACTCCCAGCCCAGTACTATATCTCCTAGAAGCCCAATGTTATCCCATTTTTCCATAGGAAGTCTAAAGGCTCCAACTAATTTTATATTCCTCCATAAAGGAGCGGGGGTGGAGGGGGTGGCAAGTCATTACTTAAAATGCAGCAATACGGACTGCACATCTAGCAAGATTAGCAACTAACGATAGACTTAGAAAGCTAATGTTTTATTTGACATCTCAGCAGAGTCACCTGCTAGGAGAGTAAGTAAAACTCTTTGAATATATTTATGTATTATCTTTAATTTGCTTTAGTGTCTTTAACCAACTTTTAACACAGTACATACTCAACACTATCAAAGATTATCAAAAGTGATAGCAATGTAGTTTACATTGTTTACCCTCAGGAACAATGAGCTGACCCATAACAACAGAGCAATAACCACACGTCCATGTTACTGGCCAAGAAAGCCTGGCTATTACCCAAATGGGGGCAAATCACACCACAAACACATGTTCATTTTGGCTGCCCCTCCTTACTTAACTAAATGTTTATTTCAAAGTATCTGAGCTCCCACATTCATTTTCTACTCTACTCTTCAATACGGTATGGTTGGGAGACTCTCTCCAAAACTTGAATCTGCCGATGCCATTTTGCCTGCTTCAAAGCCTCTGCCAGCTTCCCATTGCTAGGAGGCTGAAGACCAAACTCTCTAACTGGGAGTAGGAGGCTCTCCACATGGTTCAGCTCTGCCTACCTCTCCAACCCTGTGCTCCCCACCACTTTCTGTGCCTGGCAGTTCACTAGAGGGAAAATGATGCTTTGAAAAAGATTCAGCCCTTGTCCTCAAGACCCATGTGGTTTTATGAGAGCTGTTACATTACATGACATGGATTCCATCACTATTAAGTAAATTAGTTACTTTTGGTGGAGTAAATACCAGATGCTAGCAGAACACGTGAATGACACTTAAGCCAGGCTCATAGAACCTGGGAAGTTGTTCTGGATTCAGTGTCATCGAACATGTAGCTTCAAGAATGAAGGTCACACAATTTAAAATGTAATGATATGTGTTCTGACAATGGTCCCTTTTTTATCTTATATGTTAATCTTGCTTCCCATATTATATTGTAAGCTCCTTAAAGGCAAAGACTACTACTTACACTTATAGATTCCAAACATTGTTCATAGGGAGCTAACCACATGGTATGTGCTTGCAAATAAATATATGTAGTTCAATTAATAGGACACTAAATTCTTACCTTGGAATGCGCAGGACAAGGGAGAAAGTGGAAAAATGCTAGATATACCAAGTTAACCAAGAATGAAAAACATGGCTAGGTGGAAAAGGTTGGCACAAAGATAGAGCTTTACTGGTAATCAAATTTTTTTCAATTTAACCGTGATAATTATATAATGACTATATGATTTAATTGGGAGGTAGGAGCCAGAAAAAGACCTCACTAACTCACACTAATGAGAGGTAGGCTCACTGCAACCCAACAGAGGTTATTAGTAATTGATTTTCTATGTTTAAAATATGTGCTTAGCTCACTCCTGCCAACATACACAAGTTGACTGCAACACAGAATACATTTTGTCTTTTCATTTTGTCAAGTGTAGTTGCATGTTAATTATTTATGATAATACTTAATAGTATGTTAGGAAGTGTCTTCTAGTGTGGCATGCAAAGATAATGAAGTCTTGGTAAGATGAGAGCATGATAGAGCTCTCAGCTATTAAATCTCTGCCGAGATGTGAAGTGAGACTGCGTGGCTCTTTGTGAGAACTTGGGATTTGCAGATTAGGGAAGTGAAAATTAACAAAGTTTTTCTGAATTACATTTATGAAGTATGGATGTGGTGATTTTAAAATGCATTGAAATGATTAATATGTTTGAATATGAAAAATGTGCTAAGATACATGTTTCTTTTAAGTGGGCTTTTTTGTATATATTAAGACCAAAAAAAAAAAAAAAGGCCTCAGCTGGCTTTCTCTCTTTTATATACTTTACTTTTACTTCTGACTCCCACAAAACATATTTTATCTCCAGAATATTAAGAATAATTTGAGCATGTGAAAGTTTTTTTTTAATTTCAAATTAATCTTTCTTATGGTTATGGATGGAATTATAATCATTTCCTGAGGAAAAATAAGATTGATGTTTTAAAAGTTATAGAAGGCTTGACTTCATATTTTTGCTATTGGTATATTTTACATAGATTTTTTTAACTTAAATATTCTGTTACATCCAAGTTTCCAATTTTAAATTCCAGAAATAAATTTTACAAGATTCAGTTGAATAAATGTCTGCCAAAAGACTCCACCAAAACCTACCTCCAAACACCAGCCTCCCCCCACCCTCAACAAAAACAGAAAAACCAGCAAGGGCCCTCATTC
>PVJC01028216.1:0-22717 GCA_004026665.1 Murina feae
GGCGGGGTTTTCCCTGCTTTCTGGTGGCTGGAGGAAGATGGGCAGTAGGTAAGCTTGGGAGGCAGGCCGCACCCAGCCCTGGCCACAGCTCAAAAAAGAGAACAACATGCAGGGGAGGGCAAGAGTCTGAGAGATCAACATAAAGGGGGTGCCTGCTCCAAGCCTCCACGGTGTGCCTGGGGGCAGGCCCCCGGCAGGTAGACACACACAGGAGGACTGCTCCAAGCCTCAGATGCGGCTGGGGGCAGGTCCCCAGTGGCCACACACACACACACACACACACACACACACACACAAAAGGTGCCTGGCAGACTGGGGCCATCATAGGACATCCACTGAGGGGTCCCAGACTGTGAGAGGGCACAGGCCGGGCTGAGGGACTCCCTCCACCCCGAGTGCACAAATTTTTGTGCACCAGGCCCCTAGTGGATAATAATGACCATTATAAACTGGTGAACAAAAAGAGATACAGAGGCAGAACAGCATCAAACAGACTGTCTAATTACAGCAACAAGGACAGGGACGTTTTTGGGGGGTAACAGATCAGCCAAGGGACTTTTGTGTATGCATTTAAGCATAACCAATGGACACAAAACACTGGGGGGTAGGGGAGGCTGGGGCAAGGGCAGGGAGAAAAAGAGATATATGTACTAATTTTTGTAAAGCTTTATGTAATAAAAAAAATAATATGAGCATGGAATGTTAGCTTATTGTCAAACAGTTGAGATATTGCTGAAGAAACAGTACAATATTTCTTCTGAAATAGCCAGCAACCTAAATAATTCTGCTGGAAGGTGGGTGGGAATGTATTATATATAGCTAATTACTGATTCAGATTTAGGGTAAATATTATTTATAGTTAATAATCAGAAACTGAGAATTCAGGTTGCAATGGATTTCTTTTAAAAGTAAAAATGTAATATATGCAAATAAAATACAATGTAAACGTTCTGTAAATATGTGAATATGTAAACTTGTTATATAGTCACATGAACTTCACAAAATTTAGAAGACCTATTCTTTGAGAAAGATATAATACTTGAGAGAAATAGAGGGAGAGCAATTCAGTCACACACCGTACCATAAAATCTCAGTGGGAGGAAAAAAATTAGAAATTATACAGGTCTCTCTCCCTATAATAACAGCATTTCACTTGACATAATTCAATTTCTCCTTTATGATTCATTAGGTACTTTCAAATCCTGAGATAACCTAATGCCAATTATTTTAAATATTGGTTTCTTTAATCTATAAATGTTCGGAAACTAAGTTGACAGGCAGTTTTCTTGGATGAATTCAAAATGCATACATTTTATGAAGATGTACTTTTCATAATAACTGTCTTTAAATGGTCTAGTAGCATTAGAAATAAACATTCTTGCCCTAGCTGGTTTGGCTCAATGGATAGAGCTTCAGCTTGAGGACTGAAGGGTCCTGGGTTCCATACCTGGTCAAAGGACATATACATCGGTTGCAGGCTGGATGCCTGGCCCCAATCAGGGTACATGTGGGAGGGAACCAATAGACGTGTCTATCCCACATAGATGTTTCTCTCTCCCTTTCACTGTCTCTAAAATTCAATGGAAAAATATCCTTGGGTGAGGATAAATAAATTCATTCATTCATTCATTCATTCATTAAATAAACTTTATTTCTAGAATGAAAGATTTGAACTCCATATGTAGTAACAACAATAGTGGTTCTAATTCAGGAAGGTAGAATGCTGTTAGTACGGTGCTTTTGTAATGGGTACTAAAAAGCTCAGGACAACTTCACTTATGATTCAGCTTTCTGTGGCAAAACCTGTTCCCAAACCCTCATTTGTTTATTCTTTCCTTGTACTCTGTGGATTTTTGTTAAGAACCTAACATCCATTCAGGAGTAAGGCAGATGTATGAATAGAGTCAAGCAAGTAGTAAAAATCTAAAAAGAATGCACATTTTTTTTGGTCTTCATAAGATCAGAGATATCAACTACTCTAAAGTGACATTATTCCCAATAGAATAAAACATTGGTTTGGTCATCCCAATGTTACTGTTAATTGTGTGCCATACAGATTAGTAAGTTTAAATTCCATTTCTTCTCTGAGGGAAATCTATTAAAACATGATTGGGTATCTGATTAGCCCAAATGGTTGTAATACAAATTATTATAAGATTTTTGTTGAATATGGCTAAAATGTTGCACATAAAAGTTTAATTGAATAGATTTGAATTTTCCTTGTATTATTCATAATATGTAAACATCATCAATTTCACATAACTGGCTGCTATATTCCATATTCAAGAGTTCACACTGAATAAGAATGAGCTTTACTGAACAATTTAATATGCCCACAATACAATTTTTTTGAAGTATTAAAATAGTACTTCCATTTTTTTGTAAGAAAAATGGAAACTTACTAAATGGACCAAGTTTTCAACAAACTAAATCATAGTACTGGCCTTTCAATATTGTATACAATTATTTATAATTCTAGCAAAAGTATATACCAAATTTATTATGACCCTTGCTTTATCCTGCTGCAAACACATCTATGCATATATTCCTATTAACACCCAAGATAAGGGCGAAAACAAAATGGAGAGAGATGTCGATATATTGAAAATTTACCTTTGTGTTTTTTTTTAAATAACACCGAATATATTTTATCCTAAAACTGCGAACCCCTACATGTTTCCATGAATAGAGTTTTCCTTTTTTATTCGAAGATGGTCGTAGTAAAAATATTTGTGTTTTTTCAAATCGAGGTTGTCAATATTAGTCTCCTTGTTTTTAGCAGATTGTATTCCTTAATATGCAATCTGTGTATTCTCTAATTGGAAAAGTTTACAAAAATAGTAACTTTCTTTAAAAAGTGGGTTAGGCTGGCCGGTGTGGCTCAATAGTTGAGCATCGACCTACGAAGCATGAGGTCATGTTTATTCCTTCCTGGTCAGGACACATGTCTGGATTGTGGGGTCAATCAGCAGTAGTCATAATATATTGATATTCTATAAGACACTAACTTTTTAAAATTTATTTAATTTTTAATTGGAGTGACATTGGTTAATAAAGGCATATAGATTTCAACTGTACAATTCTATAATACACTAGAGGACCAGTGCATAAAATTGTGCATAGAGGGGGTCCCTCAGCCCGGCCTGCACCCTCTCCAATCCAAGACCCCTTGGGGGATATAAGACTGCCTCTCGCAATCCAAGACCACTGGCTCCTAACCACTTGCCTGCCTGCCTGCCTGCCCGCCGGATCACCCCTAACTGCTCCCCTGCTGACCTGATCACTCCTAACTGCCTCTGCCTCACCCACACCCGGGACCCAGGATTCCCTCCTCTGGCCAGTCACAGGTACCTGGGACCTGGGCTTCCCTCTCTCTGGCCTGCTACAGGTACTGAGGACCCAGGCCGGCTTTGCCCAAGCCAGCCACAGCCACAGTGGACTGTGGATGGGCAGCTTCACCCAGGGCCACAGCTGCTGATGCCCAGGACCGCAGGGAGAATTATCATTCTCCCAGGCCACAGGCACAGATGCAGATGCTGGTGTCCATGACCATAGGACGGGTGGCTTGTCCCTCTCGCTGGCCACAGGCATAGCCAGTGGTGCCTGGGACCATGGGATGGAAGGCTTGTCCTTCTTCCGGGCCACACAGCTCCAGCCACTGGCTCCCAGGACTGTGGGGCATGTGGCTTGTCCCTCTCGCTGGCCACAGGCATAGCCAGTGGTGCCTGGGACCATGGGATGGAAGGCTTGTCCTTCTTCCGGGCCACACAGCTCCAGCCACTGGCTCCCAGGACTGTGGGGCATGTGGCTTGTCCCTCTTCTGGGCCACAGCCTGGTTGGTCCCCATTCCTCTCTCACCAGCTAATTTGTGCCTGCCTGGTCCCCATTCCTCTCTCCAGAGATCATTTGTGCCTGCCTGGTCCCCATTCCTCTTTACGAACTCATTTGTGCCTGGCTGATCCCCATTTCTCTCTTCCCAGTGTTGCATTGCTTGTCAGAGGCATTACAGTGTGACAAAGTGAGGGCATGCTGAAAATTTGCATATTAGCTTTTTATTATATAGGATGATGTGTATATTGCATTCTGTGCCCTCCACCCAAAGTCATATTATCTTCTGACACCAGACACTAACTTTTAAAACACTAATTTTCTTTAACATGGTGATTGCAATATCATGTTAGTAGTTGGCAAAATTTTTCTGCAAAGAAGCAGAGTAAGTATTTGCCAGTCATAGAGTCTCTGTCCACTCCATTATAGCCTGGATGTAGCCACAAACATTATATTAATAATGAGCAAGGCTGTGTACCAAGAAAACTTTAATTAGAAAAACAGGCAGTAAGCTAGATTGGACTGCAGGTCCTAGTGTTCCAGTCCTTGGCACCATCCACTAATACTGTGTTGGCTGTCTAAATACCTTCACATAGGCACAGCAAATTAAAACATACAAGGCTATTTCATGTTAAGCAAAGAAAAATATTTTTTTTCTAATTTTTTCAGTTGTTATTTCTGAAGAAATTTCATAAAAATGGATACATAAAATAGTCCAAACAGAGTTAATTTGTTTTGTTTTTTTTTAATTTACTAGAGGCCTGGTGCACAAAAATTTGTGCAATCAAGGGTGAGGGGTCCCATAGCCCAGCTTGCAGTCTGGGACCCCTTGGGGGATGTCCACAGGCTGGCTTAGGCCCTCTCCCTGGGGGATTGGGCCTAAGCTGGCAGTCAGACATCCCTCTGGAAGCCTGGGAGTACCCAGGGAATGTCCACTTGCCAGCGGGGAGCAGGCCTAAGCTGCAGTCACTGCTGAGGAGGTGGGAGAGGCTCCCACCACCACCACTGTGCTGGCAGCAGGCAGCCTGGCTTGTGGCTGAGCAGAGCTCCCCCAGTGTGAGCACACTGACAACCAGAGGGCAGCTCCTGCATTAAGCATCTGCCCCCTAGTGGTCAGTGTGTGTCATAGTGACCAGTCATTCCCAGTTGTTCTGCTGTTAGGGTCAATTTGCATATCACCCTTTAATTATATAGTATAGAGGCCTGGTGCATAGGTGGGGGCCTGCTGGTTTGCCCTGAAGGGTGTCCTGGATCAGGGTGTGGGGTCATGCTGGGGTGCCTGGCCAGCCTGGGTGAGGGGCTAATGGCTGTTTTCAGGCTGGCCAAGCCCCCCAGTGGGAACCCTTACCACATGAGGGTGTGGCCAGCCTGGGTGAAGGGCTGAGGCCATTTTCAGGCTGCCAACAGCCCCTTCAGAGTTCAGGTCCCTACTGGGGTACCTGGCCAGCTTGGGTGAGGGGCTGAGGGCCGTTTTCAGGCTGCCAACAGCCCCTTCAGAGTTCGGGTCCCTACTGGGGTACCTGGCCAGCCTGAGTGAGGAGCTGAAGGCCGTTTACAGGCTGCCAACAGCCCCTTCAGGGTTTGGGTCCCTACTGGGGTACCTGGCAAGCCTGAGTGAGGGGTTGAGGGCCATTTTCAGGCTGGCCACAGCCCCCTTAGGGTTAAGGTCTCTAATGGGGTGCCTGGCCAGCCTGGGTGAGGGGCTGAGGGCTGTTAGCAGGCTGCCCACAGCTCCCATTGACCCAACATCCCAGCAAGACTGGCTGGAATCAGGTTTCTGGGGTTTATTTATCTTCTATAATTGAAACTTTGTTGCCTTGACCAGAGGCCTAGGCAGGCAACGAAGCCTCCTGTTTGCTTCAGCTCCATGGCTTCCATAATTGAAACATTGTTGCCTTGAGCAGAGGTCCAGCCGGCCTAGGCAGGCAGTTTCCTCTATAGCTGGTGCAACGCAAGCCTCCTGCTTGCTCTAGCTCTGTGGCTCCTGACAGTCATCTTGGCTGGGTTAATTTGCATATTGTCACTCTGAATGGCTAGTGGGCATGGCTTGGCTGGTGGGCATGGCTTAGGTGTAACGGAGTGAGGTTTAATTTGCATATTACTCTTTTATTAGATTAAATATATATATACATATACATATACATATACACATACATATACATATATATATATATACACACACACATATATATATATATACTTATATCCTATAATTAGTAGTCAATACTTCAAAAAATCTAGATCTTGGATGCTAGCACAGCCTACATTAACAACCTATTACAATCAGTCAAAAGCCATTGATAAACAAGGGGGCTTTATAAACATCTACATATGTCACCATCACATACAAACTTAGTGAATGTACCAATCACATATGGAATATGACTGTATAATTAATAATTTTTTAAAAACCTGCTTATAATGTGTAACTGAATATATTAAAAACTACAGTCAGATTAAAAATTGTCTGCTTTTGTCTTATCTTAAAAAATAAATCCTTCTATCCCAACATTAAAAGTATTTTTTCCATTTAAAGGTTTTAAATAAAAATCCCATGGAATTTGCTTTTAATTTGTATTTTACCGTCAAATAAAATTCCATGCTAAATGTTAGATGTAGACATAGCCATCTTTTCTGTTGGATAAATTTACACTTTTAGCTACAATAATCATTTTTTACACAAGTGGAAACAAAATAAAATCCAAGAAGTTCCAGAAACTTCCACTTTATCACCAACATCATAAAAAACAATTTTCAATTATATGCAAACTATTTCTTGCTATTTATCATCTAAACACATCATGCACTGACTAGAAGCTATTGGTAAAAAACAAAGTGCACTGTGAAGTTATTTAACTTCAATTGCATTCCCAGTGGACATGAGGCATACTCATAAAAAATTGTGCAGTGGACGGGCATAATGAGATTTTCTTAGAAAGTTTGAAATAGAATGTAAAGATGACATAAAAGAGAGCTTCCAAACCATTATCCTAATGTCTCATTATTTGTGACACCAGACACTATGTTTAAGAAAGTAGTATAAATCATCACATAGAACTTACCAAATCTTAACTGATTTGAGCAGTCTGTGATTTTTGTTTTGTCAATGATTATTTTTAAATAATATTATGAACTTCTGCTACCATAGAAAAAAAATCAAAAATCATAAAACACAATTAAGTTATCCATGATTTAGAAATAATAAAATTCTGAATTTCTCTCGTCATAATTAAAAATATAAACAACTAAATTGACTTTTATTTACAATATATGTCCACACAAGTTAATTTACTTTATCTTCACAACAACTAAGGAGGATTTGAGCTCATAAATGAGATGACTTGCCCAAATGCAGCAGTTGCAGAACTTGTAAACAAATGCTCTGATTTACAAATCTACTTTGGGGTGAGTGGTGAAATAAATTCAAGAAATACATGAAGAAAATTATACTAAAGGTCGAGGCCAAACAACCTGGAAGAAGGAATCATCCTTTCAGCAATTTGTAGAATTCAAACTAATGCACCAAATGCATTTCACCCTAGAACACAGGTCCTTTGTCATCTGGTACATTAATTATAACCGGTGAATTAATTGGTGTTTTACAATGGAACCTAATACCAAAAATTTCTGTACCTATTAATATGCTTGACCACTCTGAACAATCAAGTATATATTAATAAGAATATAAAAGATTGTATGGCATCCTATCTAAAGGTTGGAGAATTTTTTTATTATATATATTTTTATTACATAAAGTATTACAAAAATTAGTACATATATCTCTTAAGCATAACCAATGGACACAAATC
Organism: Murina feae; assembly: GCA_004026665.1. Classification (NCBI taxonomy): domain Eukaryota; kingdom Metazoa; phylum Chordata; class Mammalia; order Chiroptera; family Vespertilionidae; genus Murina; species Murina feae. The sequence continues at coordinate 7,638 of PVJC01028216.1, forward strand.
ACTGGGGGGTAGGGAAGGCTGAGGGAAGGGCTGGAGAAATTTTAATAAGAGAAAAAACTATCCCCCATATCCCAATTTCCAACCTTCCTCCTCATCTTAGTTCTTTCTCAAGGAAGGTTCTAATTGCAAGGTTTAGGGCAACATCATTGGTTTCTTAGGCCTAAAATGTACTTCCACGATTACCTCCCTCCTTTTGTTTCTGTATATTACTCACGAATTAATCTTACTTTTTGACATTATTGTCCTGATCAATAGCTCACAATACCACCTATTACCACATTCAAATTCTTCAAAATGACACTCATACTATTTCTTAAATAATTTACCTTTATCTTATTTCTGTCTCCCTCTCCCCCTGCCAAGGTCTCAATTAAAATCTGTTGAACTACCAAGACAGATTCCCTTACTAAAAAGTCAAAAAAGGTTATTTTATGTATGTAACATATCTGAGCAATACAGAGAGAAACAGATTCAACCAAGAAATGAAAGGTAGTTAGTTCTTCCATTTTTGAATTCTGAGTCAATGCTATAATACAAAGTTAAACCTAATGCATGTGAAGTCATCACAAAATGTAGAGTGATCTATAGAAGTAAATTTTAAGAAGCTTGCACAAGTAAAGAGAAATACTAAAATTTTCAAGTAGCTTCCTGTGTATTTTACTCACTTCCTTGACTTATTAAATAGCATACACTACTCAATTTAGTTGTGCGTTGTTGTTGTTTTTTACTACACTGAATATCACAGGAATTTAGAGATTACTTTTTTAAAAATATGTTTTATTGATTTTCCACAGAGAGGAAGGGAGAGGGATAGAAAGGTAGAAAAATTGATGAGAGAGAAACATCGATCAGCTGCCTCCTGCACTCCACCTACTGGGGATGTGCCCACAACTAAGGTACATGCCCTTGGCCGAAATCGAACCTGGGACCCTTCAGTCCGCAGGCCGACGCTCTATCCACAGAGCCAAACTGGATAGAGCTAGATATTACCTTTGCTAGTATCTCAAAACATTTTTGGATGTGTTCTATAATGTTTTATTGCATAGTTTTTCATTTTGTGCTTCAAAAATATCTGGTAAGGGGCAACTATTTGAAGGGAAATTATCTTTTCTAAGAAAACACAAACATTAAATATATATATTCAATAGAAAACTGTATCTTGTTCAGCTTTGAACCCATTATTCCTAATTCTTCCATCACACAGAACAAGTTTCTCAAACATCTGATGTCTCTCGGTCATTGTAAATCTTTAATTTTCTTTAATTTTGAATATATTTGCTATCTAATGTCTCATATTACTACTATATGGCATAGTTCCCAATAAACTTTTATCATGGTCAACTTTTTTAGTTTATTCAGATGAGAAAAATAGATAACCATGCATGTATAAACTATATGTAAAATAAATTAAAAAAACTGAATAAATGATTGAGGGTTACTACTGAGAAATTAAAATTGGGCTTCAATGATACCCTGTGTATTTATTTTCAAGATATTAGCTCAAAAACATTAAAATTGTTATGACTAAAATTACTTGGAATAAAATGTTACATATATTTTCTATATATGCTTTTATGTTTATAACATATATTCATACATGCATAAAACTGTTATAATACAGGGTATGGCAGAAGTAGGTATACAGCTGTTTGTGTGGAAAATAATAGAATAATAAATAATAATATAAGAATTAAGTGTTTCTTGTACTCACAACTGTAAACCTATGTCTGCCCAAACCTATGCTTACAAAAGAAATTATGTTATTACATTTCATTCCTTTATAATCAAGCATCAAGTATATCATATTTCAATTAGATGATTAAATCCTTTCTAGAAAAGTCCTCTGAAATACTTGTCCAGGCTACTGAACACAGTATGCCAACACTTCCCATGACAATTCATTATGCTTTGAGTACATTACAATTCATGTCAGCATAAGAATCCTCATCTATAATCCGATTCTCTTCCCCATCCTCTGTTATATTTTACTCTGAATCTTTAGAGCATTTTTTTCTCTTTTACTGTATAACAGTCCTTCAAATTTTGCAGACTTGAGTATTTAGCCTCTGGTACAACTAGGAACTTAAGTTAGTAGTACTCTTAATTAGATTTGTTAAAGACCTATTGTTTGCAAGTTGAGAGAGTACTCTCTAAGAACTTACAAAGCATGGTGTTTCCCTAAGTAATTTATAATCTAGTAGAAGGAAAGGGAGTTTTATGCAAATAATATAACCATACTTTTAAAGCAAGAGTAGAAAGCATGTGATACATATCTGAAAGGTTAAATGGACTCAAATTAAATAGTGTGGTTACTTCCAAAAATTGTAATAAGGTTTAATATTTAAAAAATAAAACTTAAAGTTTGAAACATCTTTCTTAAGAATTTTAGTCATTTATGCCCCTTCTTAATCATGCTTATGTTGAGATACAGATGTGTTTGTTCAGGTAGAGTATGGATCTTTACTACAGTCAATCAGATGGAGGCCAGCTGAGATGAAACTAAATTAGATGGCAGTGCCAAAAAAGTGGTACCAAAAGGTGAAGTAAGAAGGTTCCAAATCGTCTCCTCCCTCATACATTTCTTTAAATTTTCCAGTTTCATCCAAATCTAAGTAATCATCATGCAGGCGTTTGTAACAAGAGAGATAGTAAAACACAAAAAGCACTTACCCCTACCCTTTAAAAACGCTAAGCATTCCCCAGGGCTTTGTACAGCTATGTATACAAATATTAGTATTTGTTGAGTAGAAAAAAATAATACTCTATCAATGGCTAAGGCTGGCATATATCTAAGACTATTCATTGGATGATAAAACTCACTGATGTCATATTTTCATCTTAGAATGGTATTCCTAATATTTTTATATTTAAAGCTATCCAAACTATTAATACTTTAAATATTGACCTGGCTGGTATTGCTCAGTGGATAGAGCGTCGGCTTGCAGACTGAGGTGTCCTGAGTTCAATTCTGGTCAGGGGCATGTGTGTACCTTGGCTGCAGGTTCCCTGGCCCTGGTTTGGGTGTGTGCAGGAGGCAGCCAATCAATGTGTCTCTCTCACATTCATGTTTTTCTCTATCTCTCTCCCTCTCCCTTTTACTCTCTCTAAAACTCAATGGGAAAATATCCTCTGGTGAGGATTAACAACTTTAAATATTTGCTTGAATCACTACTATAAATAAACTTGAAATAATACTATGAAGGAAAAGAAAAATAGAAAAACAAAACAAAAAGTTATAGTGGCTGATCTTTTCCAAAGTGATAAAATTCAGTTCTCACTCATGTTCAAATCAATTATCCATTCATGAATTAAGGCATTTATGGAAAGCTTCTGTTATAATGAATGACCATGTATTGTCAATTTTCATCACCTACAGATACATCCAAAAAACAGTGGGTAGGTTTAATATGACATAATGCTAATATTTATCTGCTCCTTCAAATGGCAGAGCAAGGGCCAAAGGAAAGCACACACCATACAATCAAGTGTGACTGAGAGAAACAGCATTATCCTGGCTGTGGTTTTCCATTCCTCAATCAGGGCATAATACAATCAACAGGTTATTTTTTTCCTTAGAGATTTTTAAAACATTTAAACCAACCACATCTTCATCATCTAGAATGACACATAATGACATCTTTTAAAACTTCTAGAAAGAAAACCATTTCTGATATGGCAATGGTTTTATGTGATAAGAAGACCATATTTGAAACTGTTCATAAAAAAGAGAACACTTCTTAAGAGTAAAAATAGGAAAAATATCTTATAAATAGGCTTTTATCAATAAATCATTTTTATTTACAGTGGTTAAAAGAAATCAATTTAAATGAGTTTTTCAATCCTTTGTCCAAATGCTACTCCATATTTTTATTGTCATAAATATATGCCTTCTTTGCTCTTATTACTAAACTTCACAATAATTTACTGTTTCTCATTTTACCCTTATGAGAACAGTACCTTGAGAGTCACATAAAATGAACATTTCAACTGGTTTCATATTTTCTGCAGAGCTGAGGAGAAGGTAATAAGAGTTATTTATATGAATGTAATTTTCTTTGCATTTGCTGAGATATTTATCTTTTTCTGTTATTTCTGTATCCACATATTAAGTATAAAAATATTATCTTTTAAAGTGATTCTTTAACATGTGTATTGAATACACGCTGTGTAGCTGCACCTGCTGTAAAGAGGCAGACAGACATAAAAATACACGTATATGTATTTTTGATACATAACGATAGTCAAACCTTAATTATAATGGGCTGATTAATCAGTAGAATTTAGAGAACTGTATTGTGATTTGATGAATTTAAGAAAAAATATGAAATAAGTTAATCAAGAAAAACATTGCTAATTTATTATAAATTAAGATATATCCCAATTTCAAGGATTTAAAATATGAGGGAGAAAGTGCATCTCAGAATTCATGATATACATTGTGCCATCATTAGCCTGAGGAATGTGTGTGATGGTGGTAATCATGCCTTTTTTACATATTGCAAGATAGCATTTTTTTTCTTTTTTCTGTTGTTGTTTTAAATTGATTCTGAGAGAGAGAGAAGAAAGGAGAGGGGTAGAGAGGTAGAAACATCAATGAGAGAGAAATATCGTGCATGAGTGGGGTCCAGCTGTCTGGGAATAGAAGCTGCAGGAGTTTGGCTGCCAGTCCCACCCCTGATTGGGGCCCAATTGGGGCCGGGCAGCAAGGGACCTCGGGAGGTTGGCTAGTCAGCTCTGGCCCAAATTGGGGTGGGGGGTGATCGGGGCCAAGGCTGGCTGGGGGGAAGGAGCCACGGGAGGTTAGCTGGCCACCCCACCCCCAATCAGGCAGGTTGGCTGGCTGCAGTGCTGGTGATAGCAAACCATCATGCTGGTTCTTCTGGTCACTTGGGGGTGTGTGGGGGGTGTGTGTGTTTCGACCCCATGTGGGGTATATAGCATAAATGGCAAGGCCTGACAATGAGACTAAAATTAATAGTGTTAGAGCCAATAAGAAAAGGAAAACGTCTATAAAAGAATGTTTGGCCAAGGCAAAGTTTCTGAGAGGAAATGTCTCAAATTTTTAATTTGGCAAATTCTTTGCAAATACGTTTTGGAGTCAACCTCACCTCTGCCTCCCCCCCATTTTTTTTCTGAAAGAGTCAAAGCAGTTGGCAGTGATGTAAAGAATATGATATCACCAATCACTTGATTGTAAAATTGAAAGAAAACTCTAAATTATTGTAATGCAAAAATTTTATTGTAAAAAAGACAAAACTGAAGTTCAAAGGAATTAAGTGTGTATCACACATTTCCATACAGAAAGCTAGCAGCAGAGCCAAAGTCACTAATTATTTTTCAAACAATGTATCTTTACTATTGAAAGTATTACAGTAGTCCCCATACTCTTTGATATCACTACTTAGGCATCCATTTCGTTGCCCAAGTGGATCACAAACTTATACTAGCCTTCTCATGCAAACCTATGCCCTAGATAGCAGTCTGCAGAGTTATAAGCAAATATAAGTTATTGATATGACTTCCCCAACAGCCCTTATAATCAAGTGTCCCTTGTATCCCAGTGCGCGCACACGCGTGTAAAGGAGAGTATAAAACTCAGGCAATACCTAGAAGAAAAAAGAGGATTAAAATACTTTATTTGTGTTTAATTTTTTAAGTTAGAAGATACCGAAACATATTTGTAGATACAGAGAAATTGATTGAAGGAAAAGAGAGATAATTTCAGGAGAATGTGTATGAATACATTCAGAAGAAATGTACTTGAGTCCAACTGGAAGGGCTAGGCTTGAAATGAGACCAGGTAGACTGTTACCCACAGTAAAATAGCAGAGCAGCTAAAAATTATAGATACAGGACCAGATGAGTTGATAGATCTGGATGGTTGGATGGTTGAGGGAACTCAGGTAAGGTAACTACTTTTCTAAATAAAATAAGAAGTAAGGTTAGTCATGTGGGAACCAGAATCAACTGTGGGAGGCAGGTTTGAAGAGAGAAGAGAGATGTAAAATCATCGGAGAGAGAGAAAAATCAATGATGAGAGAAAGTATCACTGATCAGCTGCCTCCTACTGGGGATCAAGCCTGCAACCCGGGCATGTGCCCTTGACCAGAATATAACCTGGGACCCTTCAGTCCACAGGCTGATGCTCTATCCACTGCGCCAAACTAGCTAGGGCAGTGCTCTTGTTTTTGTTTGGTTTTTTTTTAAATATCAATAGACTATTTTGAGGAAAAACAACTAAAATATAAAATGGATTGTTCTTGCAGATAATTTAAATCTCAAATAGCTTTTGTAATTCTCAAAACAGTGTGTTATGGTTTTAGAAGTTTAATCTTTAAAAAAATGGACAAAATCCTTGGAGAATTGCTAACACTTGAGAACAAGGCTGTTTAATAGAACTTGTTTGCAATAATGGAATTGTCTTTCTGTGCTATTCAGTACAGTAACCACTAGGCATATAGGGCTATTGAGCACTTGAATGAACGTGGCTAATGTGCAAATTAATTTTCTATTTTATGTAATTTTAATTAACTTACATTTAAATAGCCACAGGTGGCTAATGGCTACCACACTGAACAGCTCAGCTACAAAATTACCTCTCCATCACCCATCTACCACTAGGTATTTGTTAGTTATTTGCAAAGTAAAGAGTTTAATTGTCCAAATAGCTTCAAAAGCCCTGCTGGCATGGCTCAGTGGTTGAGCTTTGACCTATGAACCAAGAAGTCAGTGTTCGATTCCAGATCGGGCACCGGGTTGGGCCCATGTTGTGGGTTCGATCCCCAGTGGGGGGAATACAGGTTACAGCCGATCATTGATTCTCTCATCATTCATGTTTTTTATTTCTCTTTCCTTCTTCCTTCCCCTCTGATATTAATAAAAATATATTTAAAAAAACAAATAGCTGCGAGATAGACTTATTTTGGTTCATTCGTTTAGATTGGTAGTTCTAAAACTTCCGGTGACTTGATAATTACTGTATGGGGTTGTATATATAGAAACCACAGCTACTCAAACAGGCAATTTATAAGATTTTCTATGTTAGTTTTAACTAGTAGAAATTTTCATATCATAAATTCTAAATCGACATTAACATCTGGTTCTCCACCTCCTTATCAATAATACTATAAAATCATGCTGAGAATTGACAGAAGTATTTGGCAAAAATATATACATCAGGTGGACAGCACTGTCTTGTATCAAGAATGACTTAGACCTACAAATTATAAACACATAGTTAATTGTATGTAATTATCTTCTCATTAGGGAATTTTAAATATTCATTCAATGTATTAATATGCTTTATCTTTTTTATTAAATTTTATATTTAAACTAGAAGCCCGGTGCACAAAACTTTGTGCACTCGGTAGGGGGGAAGGGGGGGAGGGGTTCCTCAGCCCGGTCTATGCCCTCTTGCAGTCTGGGACCCCTTGAGGGATAGCCACCTGCTGGCTTAGGCCCGCTCCCTGGGCGACTGGACCTAAGTTGGCAGTCAGATATCACTCTGGCAACTCAGGAGCCCTCAGGGGATGTCCACTTGGAGCAAGGAGCAGGCCTAACCTGCAGTCAGACATCCTTAGCACTCTTGAGGAGGCAGGAGAGGCTCCCACCACCATCGCTATGCTGGCCTGGCTTGTGGCTGAGCAGAGCTCCCTTTGTGGGAGCTCATTGACCACCAGGGGGCAACTCCTGGATTGAGCGTCTGCCCCCTGGTAGTCAGTGTGCATCATAGTGACCAGTCATTCCCAGTGGTTCTGCTGTTAGAGTCAATTGACATTATTACCCTTTTATTATATAGGATAAAAATGAATACTTGAATATAATGACAATATTCTGAACTTATATTCCATAGTAATAAAAACTCACAGAGCTTGCATCTGGATTAACTAAGAATTAGCAAGTTGAGCAATAATTTAAGAGGAAACGAAATACTTAAAGGCTGAGGAGGATACAAAGTAGAATTAGCATCACTTTTGGGGTTCCATTAGAGAAGGCTTCTGGAGAATAATGTTTAGAAGGAAATGATAAAAATGGATTTGTAGAGCCCTGAATGGAGTTGTATGTGATTAGAGCATTATCCCATACACCAAAGGTTTGCAGGTTCAATTCCCAGTCAGGGCGCATATCCAGATTGCAGGTTCAATCCCCGGTTGGAGCTCATGTGTGAGGCAGCTGATTGATGTCTCTATCTCACATTGATGTTTCTCTTTCTCCCTCTTCCTTTCTCTCTCTCTAGAATCAATGAAAAAAACCTGTCCTTGATGAGGATTTAAACAAAAAGTGGATTTGTAGAAAGTATGGAAGCTAAAAAGAATGCTCTAAATAGTGGTGATCTGGAAATATCTAATTAGGTGATATGATCAAAAGTAGTGTCTCGCCCTGCGGGTATGGCTCAGTGGTTGAGCATCGACCCATGAACCAAGAGGTCACCAGTGAATTTCTAGTTAGGGCACATACCCAGGTTGCAGGGTCAATCCCCAATAGGTGCAGGAGGTAGCCAATAGATGTTTCTTTCTCATCGATGTTTCTATCCCTCTATGCCTCTCACTTCCTTTCTCTCTCTAAAAATCAATAAAAAAAATTTTTTTTTAAAAAAGTGGGGTCTGCACTTCAGTCTTTAAAGAAGCACATTAAAGATACAGAAATTTAATACAGATTCATTCTCCATTCATTTTGCTCATCTTATCCCTTGGCCCCAGAGCCATATGAAAATCTTCAGATAAACATTTTGCTACCTGTTATCTGTTCTGCTCTCAGAAGTTCCCTCCTTCCCAGAAAAATGGGACTTTTGCTTTGTTTGAGACTATCCATGTTCTGGCCCATGCACCTCTCTCTAAGATTTCTTTCTATTTTCTCCCCAAATATTTCTTCTCATTCTGTTTCTCAGAAGACCCTAATCATTTCCTGGAAATTTGCTTTCCATGCCTTTGCTTTCTGCCTTTCTCTTATCAGGATTGTCTTGTCTCCTCTCAGCCAAATCTTCTGAGCTCTTTCAAAATCCATGGCTTCAAAAATCACTTTCCTCGGAGGTCACTGGCTAATTTTTGGTTTTCATTTAGCAAGTATTTTCTTGTGCTGTTATTCTTTCACTTTCTTTCATTTGCTAGATTGAGCACATTGTAAAGGGACTGACTGTGTCTTGTAACCTTCATCAAATTGTTTGGAATTTCTGCAAATTTGGTTGGTGATAACATCATAGACAGACTGATCTTCTTTATGTGTGTGACTTGTTGATTGGAAAATCAGAGCTGTGTAAATGTGTAGAGATTTTTGTTTGTTTGTTTATCACCATATCTCTAATGCTTACTACCAGGCCCACCTGTGGACTTAATACCTATTTGTTGAATGAGTGCTGGCTTAATTTACTTAATTTACTTAAACAATATATCTTAATCCAGTACTTTTAAATACCGAGCAAGAGAACCCCAGAATGTTGTCTCAACAAACAGGATTATTAAGTGTCTTCCCAATGGTTAAGTATAACACCCAGCATCTCAGCATTTTTCCCTATGATAAGAAAGCCTTAGTTTTTCTCCTGTTCTGTTGTTTATTAGAAGAGGACAGAAGAAATAAGGTGGGAAATTATAGTTGGTACGAGGCCCAGGGGGTGGTGGCTGCGGCCTGGGGAGGCCCGGGATTCATTTCCAAGTTTGCAAACGCCATTGCTCACAGGCCCGCCACGTGTTCCCCTGCAGTCTCCGTGCCCAAACACCCGCCGCTCCCTGACAGCATTCTGGGCCAGGAGCTGGTGATCCCTGCCGCCATCACTGCTCCTGATGCTGCTCTGGGTGACCGGGCAGGCGGTGCCCATGGCCGGCCTGGGCCTGGGCTCAGACCTGGAGCTGCAGATTGACTGTTTCACGCCCTGCTGCCCACCCCGCCCCCGCTGCTCCTGCTCCCACTGATGCCCTGCTGATGCCACATCCCTGCCGCCATGCCTCTCCTGCCCGGCCACACCCGACACTGCTTGCTCCCTGGCTGCCGGCCTCCATCTTGGCTGGGTTAATTTGGATACAACCACTCTGACTGGCTGGTGGGCGTGGCTTAGGTGTCCTGGAGAGATGGTTAATTTCCATATTACTCTTTTATTAGAGTAGATATTAATGCTTCCTTCCGGCTATTAAATTAAGTGGAAATTTTAAAACACCATAATAACACTTAGAAATGCAACAAAAATTCAAGCATTTGGTGGACCTGCAAGTTATGTTTCTTTAAAAAAAATATATGTTTATTGGTTTTGGAGAGGAAGGGGGAGGGAGAAAGAGATAGAAACATCAATGTTGAGAGAGAATCACTGATTGGCTGCCTCCTGCACACCCACACTGGGGATGGAGCCTACAACCTGGGCATATGCCCTGACCAGGAGGAATCAAACTGGTGACCACTGAGCCACACCCAGCTGGGCACAAGTTATGTTTCTTGTTCATACTGATTGTGTAAATGTTTCCATAATACACATAAGAAAAAATTAACACTCATCATGTGGTCTACTAAAAGTCAAAATCTAACAGAAATAATCTGTAGCAATATTTGTAATGATAGACAAAATAAGCTCAACTAATTTTACTATAAAGAAAACAATAAAATGAAATTACGTGAAAAAAATTTCACATGCCTTTGCATCTTTTGGCATAAAAGTAATCAATTTCCCTCATCTGAATATCCCAATCCAATAAATAAAATTTACTTTTCCAATTATGTTTCCAGGTTCTTCCTTATAAAATCACTGTATTCCTGCTATCTATCTAATTTCCTGCCAGAGTGTGTTTCACATAAGGGCTGTATGAATTTTGCCCTTATACGTTATTCATAGAGAAAACTATGGTTCACCTGTACTTGTGTTCACAGGTACTCTTCCACAGATGTGTTAATCAGTATTGTAACTAGTGACATTCAAATCAGTTTTAAGTGGTACAGAATTTCCTTCTTTATGTATTCCCTCCATTAATGGATATTAAAATTTAAGCTACTAATATGTATAATAATTTTAGAAATTACTATCAAATTTGAATCATTAAATTTGAAAAAAAATGGTAAACCAAATGATGTACCACCAATTTCTTTTCAAATGTCGGCATAGCAAATGGATTAATGCCAACATGTAGCATAACTCTATATATAAAAGGCTAATGTACAAAGTGTCCCTTTGGGAGTTCAACCAGGAGACCAGGAGTTTGATCACTCACTATGACATGCACTGACCATCAGGGGGTGGCTCAGAATGAAGGAAGGCCCCACCAGCAGCCAGGAAAGGAATGCCCTGTCCAGCAGCCAATCAGCCCAATCAGCCCAATCACTGGCCAGGTCTAGGGGCCTGACCTGTTCACAAATTTCATGCAGTGGGCCTCTAGTATAACTTCATTTTACCAGGCTTTCAAAGAAAATGGTTATGCTTTTGTTGTTGCTTATAGTAAAGGAGCAACAAATTGAATTATCTATGAGTCATTGGAAGAAGACCAGTGCCAATTGTTAAGTTCACTTGTTGGACTATTATATAACCTATTAACTGTACCCTCAATGCTTTAAAGTGACCATATCATTTAGAAGTTTAAATCAATTATCCTCCAAACATAAATGTAAAGCAAATTCATAAACATCACTATTTTACTGACAAACTTTTCACTGCTTAATTATCTCACTAAAATTCAATGGAAAACTTATGAATCTAAAGATAAAGCTGCTTCTTTATAGCTAATTGAAAATTATATTGAAAATATCCAAAGATGTTTAAAGAAAATATTCAATAACAAGTGACAGGTCCATTAATAGCAGAAACTAAAGACCTATATATCTTTCCCTAGCTGGTTTGGCTCAGTGGATAGAGTGTTGGACTGTAGATTGAAGGGTACCAGGTTTAGTTCAGGTCAAAGGCACATGCCAGGGTTGCGGGCTCACTCTCCAGTAGGAGGCATGCAGGAGGCAGGTGATCAATGATTTTCTCTCATCACTAATGCTTTTATCTCTTTCTCCCTCTCCCTTCCTCTCTGAAATCGATAAAAATATTTTTAAAAGAAAAATGTATCTTTAAAAACTTAACATATTGCACATCTTAAACATAAATGTTTAACAGTATTTTTGGTACTTACTTAAAAATATCATTATTACACGCTTTCCAGGCTGAAAAACCAATTACTTTTGTGAATGTAAGAAACTTTGATGAAGCACGGATACTTACATTACTTTAATAGTTTTTATAGAATTAATAGAGCCTGGTGCATGAAAATCATGCACTCAGGGAGGTCCCACAGCCCAGCCTGCACCCTCTGGCAGTCCAGGAGCTCTCTGGGGATGTCCAACTGATATCCTAGGCCAGTGGTTCTCAGTCTTCCTAATACCGCAACCCATTAATACAGTTCCTCATGCTGTGGTGATCTCCAACCATAAGATTATTTTCATTGCTACTTCATAACTGTAATGTTGCTACTGTTATGAATCGTAATGTAAATATCTGATATGCAGGATGTATTTAGGCGACCCCTGTGAAAGGGTCGTTCGATCCCCAAAGGCGTTGCGACCCACAGGTTGAGAACTGCTGGCTTAGGCCCATTCCCTGCTGCACTTGCCAGCCTTGAGCCTGGCTCAGGGCTTCTGGTTGACCACCAGGGGGCAGATCCTGCATTGAGCAACTGCCCCCTGGTGGTCAGGGAGCAACATAGCCACTGGTCATTCCACCATTTGGCTGCTTTGCTTAGGACTAGTGGCCCCGTGCACACAATTCATGCGGTGGGGGTTCTCCCTCAGCCCGGCCTGCACCGTGTCCAATCTGGGACCCCTTGGGGGATGTCCAACTACTGGGGGATGTCCATGTGGATGTCTTGTTAATCACTAAGTGTGGGAAGGCAGAGCCGCTGAGAGGCTGGCATCTTCCATGGGCACATAGCGGCAGGGGAAAGCAGGAGCGAGAGGCCCTCTAAACCAGCAGTCGGGCATCCCTCTCACAATCTGGGACTGCTGGCTCCTAACCGCCCACCTGCCTGCCTGCCTGATTGTCCCTAACAATTGCCCCCAAATGCCCTCCCAGCCTGACCTCATGGCCCCCAAATGCCTTCCCCGGCCTGCTTCATGGCCCCCAACTGCCTTCCCTGGCCAGCGGCCCTCTGCAGCCAGGAGGCCCGTGTCTGGCCTATGCAGCTGCCAAGACAGCCAGGCTACCAGACAGAACATCCACTGTCATTTCATGCAATTGGTTTAGTTACATCATAAATTCTACCCCTAACTCCATTCAGTAGGAAATGCCAACTACCTGGAACCTATGGAATAATGCCTGGTGATTCCCTGCAGGTGTCTGAACTGCGTATGTGGGAAAAGGTAAGATGTGTGTGTGTCATTATCTATCTATCTATCTATCTATCTATCTATCTATCTATCTATCTATCTATCTATAATCTATCTCACAGATGTACATGCATCCATGTGCCAAGGGTAAAAGACACACAAAATCAAGAGAGCTGGAAGCTACACCTCAGGAGCAATGACTGGCTCTCGACTGTAACTTCCCAAGCCTATCACAGTACATTTCCAGGACATGTCCCACCTCTGTCACGCCACCCACTGACAGGAGGCTGGCTCCTTCACCACAGCTGTTTTATGTGGGTCCTTTTGAACCCTGACTTCCCAGCATCTTTGGCCAGCATGTCAGGCAGGCTGGTCGTTCACAGGGGGCCATAGCCACGGGCCGTGCAGGCCCCTGGGCTGATGTCTTGTTAATCACTAAGTGTGGGAAGGCAGAGCTGCTGAGAGGCTGGCCCCTTCCATGGGCACATAGCGGCAGGGGAAAGAAGGAACGAGAGGCCCTCTATATACTGGGTGCTACTGAGAGTTCCCACTCCTGGCAGGTGAGCATGTGACCCTCCAGCCTCCCACGTGGGAAGAGAAGCTGGGCAGCCATGAAAGGTAGGGTCCTCCTCAAAAGGTGACCTTGAGGCAGGAGGCAGTATGGGCTTTCCCCTGTGTGCATGGTTTCTGAACTGTGTCACCTGTACCTCCAGTTTCTTTAACAGCATGAGATTCAGAAGAGGGCTGTACCACAGACCCCATTTGCAGAATGTACTGGGAAGGCGATCACCTGGCAGCACTGGTGGCTGCCCTTAGGGCTCCATGATTCATTCCATCCTTGACCTGCCAAGGGCTGTGAGGCCTGCCAGGTGCCCTGCAGGGCTGCTCCTCCCATCTGCGCCCAGCCTGGCCAGGAGGCCCTCCCTCCACCACTAGCAGCACTGCTCTCCCCCGCCCCTGCCAAGACTGTGGGACTATGGTGGGGCTGAGAGGACTGCGCCATGCCATCTTGTGGCTAGGGCACAGCCATCTTTGTGACAGAGTGACTTAATTCGCATATGGCCCTCTTATTATATAGGATAATTAAAGGATGTTTTAAGCTTTTCCTCACATTAGGGAACTTTTCAAACATATACACTATTTGGAAGACTTATAAACACCTGTATATCCCCCATCTAGATTGTACAATTAAGTGTATTATACTTGCCTTATCATGGATAAGTATATTCACCTACTTATCCTCCTGTCCAGTGCCAGTTTCAGTTGTCAGTTTGGTACTCATCACCCTTTACACTTCAGCATGCATATCATTATCTAGAGTTCAATATTCATGTTTTTTATAATCAGAAAGGACATATGCATCCCTATGTTCATGGCAGCACAATTTACCATAGCTAAAATTTGGAAACAGCCTAGGTGCCCATCAGCAGATGAATGGATTAGAAAACAGTGGTACATCTACACAATGGAATACTATGCTGCTGTAAAAAGGAAGGAGTTCTTAGCATTTGCAGCAGTATGGATGGAGCTGGAGAACATAATGCTAAGCGAAATGAGCCAGTCAATGAAGGAGAAATACCACATGTCCTCACTCATCTATGAATAATAATGACCATTATAAACTGGTGAACAAAAAGAGATACAGAGGCAGAGCAGCATCAAACAGACTGTCTAATTACAGCAACAAGGATAGGGAGGATTGGTGGGGGGGGGGGTAACAGATCAGCCAAGGGACTTTTGGTGCATGCATTTAAGCATAAATAATGGACACAAAACACTGGGGGGTAGGGGAGGCGGGCGGAAGG